>JAUELO010016989.1:0-11221 GCA_032357855.1 Amphibolips quercusostensackenii
AGTCTTAACAACTTTAAGCCACGGGTGTGAAGCAAAATTTACAACTTGAATCGAAAATAACGTGAAGGGGGAGGGAATCGTAATTTAATAATTTTAGAGCGTCAAACAATAAAATACAGAATAACACATAACACATAACATCTGCATCGCATATTAGAATTAATCCTTAACCGTCCTGGATTCGCATTAAAAATACGTCTGGATTCTCACTACGAGCGCCGTAATATTTAATGTTTCATTTGTGCATAATTTCGTAGGTGCGCGAAGGGTCGGAAGAAAGATAATCGATATATTCTCGATAAGAGTGAAAGCGAGGGAGAGAAAAGTCTTTATAGGCGTGTTGTAAACGGCAAGAGAGATAAGGTTCTTCGTATGGTGAATCCAAGTAATGGGAAGGGGAAGGTTCTTCACGCTTCGAGTGGGGAAAAGAGCGTGTGTCCACGAAGGTAACGTGAGAGCCGCGCGAGGGGTATGCGTTGTCATAGGCAGTGTGCGTATGACGGGAGTAGGGTACCGTCTGTGTACGTTGACGGTTGGTGGTACAACTGTGCACGTCGTTGGTCACTGGCACAAATGTACACGTGCATAGATAAGCCACTTCCAACTGTGCATTTCGACATTTAGGCGTGCGCAGATGGCACACAACTAACGTTTTACGTGCACAGATGGAACCCCTTCAGCTGTGGACGTGCATAGATAGGAGACTCCAAACTGTGCACGTCTCAATTTATGCGATCGTATTTATCACTTACAAGTCCACGTGTACAGATAGGAGACTCCCATAAACAAGACTTGTACGTAAAAAAATACAATTGTACTAATTAAAAGTGCACAGTTGATAGTCTCTCATCTGTGCACATGCGCAGTTGGGAGTGTTTTATATATGCACGTAAAACTTTAGTTGGGTATTATCTGTGCACGTCTAAATATCGACGTACACAGTCGGGATTGTCCCATCTGTGCACGTGCACATTTGTGCCAGTGGCCAGCAACGTGCGCAATTGTACCACCAGCCGTCGACGTGCACAGTTAGGAGTGTCACATCTGTACACGTGCACAGTTGTGCCAGTGGCCAACAACTTGCACACTTATACCACCGGCCCTCAGCGTGCATAGTTGGGTTCGTGCACAGTTGTACCACTCGAAAATTAAGACGTGCACAGTTGGGAGTATCCCATCTATGTACGCGGACTTGTAACTTAAAAATATGATCGTATTATTTAAAACGTGCACAGTTGGGAGGGTGTCATCTGTGCATGTCAACGAGTTTTCCAAGAAAATTCAAAATTTTATTGCGACATTCTTGTAAAGTGTTCAAAAAGCAACGTATTTTTCTCTTGACTTTTTTAATGTCGTGCTTTGTTTGTCTTAAAATTTTAACTTTCGTTTGTTTTTTGGAATTTTGTAAATGCTATACCTCCGGTAATTTTTTTTTTATTAAAGAAAGTAATTAGGAGAAACTGTTCGTCTTTTTGAGTGCTACTTACATCCGTTTATAGAATTTTCAAATATTGAAAAAAGTGGTCTCCAAAATTTTTTAAATGCTCTAACTTTATGAATTTTTATCCAAAATGTCTTACTAACGAACTTAATCTTCGATTTACGACACTAGAAGAGTATACCAAAGGTTAATCCAATCTGTTAATTCTTTCAAAAGTTATCGTGCTAACCATCTAAAAATCTACAGACACCCTTAAGACAAATTCGCGAAAACCTGTTTTTTGGGTATAGAAGGTCTCCAAACGTGAACATTTGATTAAAAAAAAGGGGAAGATACAATTTTAAACAACTCTTATACTTTCTCTTATGAAACTGTAAAAACGTTTATTTTTTAATTCGTTCACATGCGGGTATTTTATTACAATGTCATGAACTAGAAAATGTGTCCAGCATGAGACAATATTGAATTTGCTTGATTGTGCACCTCATGGGAATATCGCTTTATTTCTGAACACTTAAATAATAATAAATAATTAGAATATATAAGATTCACAATCGGATTTAAAACAGTGCAAAAGAAACACCAACCACAGGAGTAGACAGGCGGTCGTCATTTTAGCTTGCCCTTGGTGCTGTTCACTTGAGCTGTGATGCGACTGACTACTGGTGTGCGTACTGTGAGTGGATGCAATTATATTGAATTTTATATATGCGATTATTTTCATTTTTTCAGGTTTTCAGAAAATTTTTATGATTTTCTTTCATTATTTTTCATTTAGGTTGTTATTACAAATTCAATAATTTAGAAAAATTGGGGTCTCACCAAGTTTCCCAACTCTTTTTATTATGTTTTTTTGGTTGCTGAGACCGAATCCAAAGTACATTTTACCTAATAATGTGAGGTCTTTGACATAACCTTAAAAAATCTTTCAATCTAAGCCAAATAAGTTCATTATACCTAATATATTGAACATCATAATCTCTCAATCCCATAACCATTTGACCCGTTCACCCCTTGGCCCCATAACCTTAAAAATTATATTAAATGGTAATTTTTAAGGTTATGTGGTTACTGAAATTTAGGTTATGGGGTAAAGAGGTTATGGGGGCAAGGGATAAAGTTGTCGAATGCTTATGAGGTTAATAGATTATGAGGTTCAATGTATTAGGTATAACGGGCTAACTAGGTTTGTATTATGAGATTTTTGAGGTTATATCAAAAACCACATATGATAAGGTGAAATAAATTTTAGATTTGGTTTCAGCGACCCCAAAAACATATAGTAAAAAAGACTTGAACCCCAGGCCAGTGTTATTTTTTTGTGTGTGTCTGTAAAGACTTTTTCTAGTTACGTCAAAAACCCACGTGATGTGGTAAAATGGACTTCAGATTCAGTTTCAGAGACCCCAAAAACATATAGTAAAAATGTCCTGACCCCAAGACGAGAATTATTTTTTATTTTTATGTGTCTGTGGTGTCTTTTTGAGGTTATGTCAAAAACCTGACGTGGTGGGGTGAAATGGACTTCGGATTCGGTTTTAGCGACCCCAAAAACATATAATAAACATGGTTTTACCTCCGGTAGAGAAAAAAATTTCTTTTTTGTGTGACCGTAAAGACTTTTTGAGGGGATTTCAAAAACCTGACATAATAGGATAAAATAAACTGCAGATTCGGTGTCAGCGACTCCAAAAACAGAATAAACATGGTCTGATTCTTCGTCCAGAAAATTTTTTTTTTTTTCATGTGGCTGTGTTACGGTTTAAAGATAAAAGTTTAACGTTATCGATTATAAATTGATTAAGTGAAATCATTCAAATAAAGTTACAACAGAAATTTGATAACGATATATAAAATATCAAGCCAGAGAGTGTAATAATAATCAATCATAGGATTACAAAATATTGTAAGGCAAGCAAAAATATAAAATTTGTATAATTATGGCCCATTAAATCATTCCAAGATTGATAAAAAATAAAAAAATTAGATAACTAAGTTTCAGTGAATCAGATAAATAAATTAAGTACGGAGGCGAATTCGATAAAATTACAGAATGCATGAGAAAATAGATCATAAAAATATTTAAGCACGCAACACAAAACATACACAAAATGAATAACGACTTTATAATAAATAGTATGATTGCTCGTCGATTATAGCAGAAATATGCTATGAATTGATAAACGATTATGTATAAACATTGTAGGGTAAGATCCAAGAATCAACTATCCAAACTTCCAACATTGATGTATAGAAATCACTTTCACATAAAATAAAACGATAATATGGTTCTCTTCATCTTTGGCCTTTGATTTTTTTATCCTTGAACTTACGGTAAGTAGAGTATCATCCAAATTCTTAATTGTAGTTAGATGTTCGAAGGACGAAACGCTAACCAAAAATTGGTGAAACCAAGGAGGCGCTACATGTTCTATAATAATGAAAATTAACACTTTAAAACTTTAACGCTTATCACAAATAAAAAAACATGCCTCCACGAATACTGTTTGTACAAAAATTTCTAATTTCTTAACTCAGGCCCTTTAGCTACAATGCATTTGCTTGCGTTCAACTTTGGCTAGGGATCTTTTGAAAAAATGGACTGAGGATGCCACCCTTTCCCACACTTAAAAAAACACATTTTTACGTTGGTGAGGCCAGATAAGGGACCACACAAGCGTACCCAAAATCATGTGCAAATGCATAATAATTTGAAATTGGGAAAAACTAATTAAAATCAAGATTTTTTTAGCCCTGAGACCTGTTCAAGAAAATTTAAAAAAAAAATAAGTGCTCGTGTATAAAAAAATGTAAACTCATTTAAAGAAAATATAATGTTTTGACGAATTCGTAACGTTTTTCTCTTTTATAGGTATATGCACAAATTAATACATTTTGGATTATTTTCACAGTTCAAAAATTATATCTCAGGTTTCAACGGGAGACTATCTTAATCTTCTTTGCGCAACTATTCGTGCACAAATTCCAGACGAATTAGCAAAAAATTGTGTTTTTGTCCGCATTAATTTCTAAATTACCAGATTTTTCCCCCTTGGATTATTAATTTAGATTGTTTTATCACGTTTTTATTTAGATTGGTAGATGAGAACTACAGATTTTCTCACAGAAATTAATTTATTCGCGTATATCCTTAAAAAATCAAAGGTTAAGAAATACGTCAAGACAGTCAAAACAAGTATTAAAAAAAAACCTCGATTTCAATTAATTTTTACTAATTAAAAATTATAATGCATTTGAACACGGTTGTGGCTACGCTTGTGTAGTCCCTTATCTGTCCTCACTGCTGTTGAAATGTTTTTATTGTATGTGTGTGTAAAAGTGGTACCCTCGGTTCTTTTTTCCGAAAAACTCCTAGCCAAGCTTCAACGCAAGCAAATTCCATGTAGCTAGGAGAGCGTGTGTTTGAAAACCTTCTACCTTCATAATCTTCTGTCTTTATTCACGGTTTCCCTACTTTTTTTTCATGATTAATCTACCACCCAGAAATTGGCGACTTTCTGTACCTCTATACAACCACAAAACATCAACTGTTCCCGGAGGTGTAACAAAATAGTTGTTTGTATGGTAAGTGCGAAATAAGTCAAAAAAGGTCGAAAAAAATTTGCTTGACGCGCGGGCACATTCTCATTGCGCGCTACACGCGCGGCGTGCAAGTTTAGGCGCGCATAGGGCGCGCGTCTGTTAGACCTCGCGCTTCGCGATCGATAATATATTTATCTCGCACTTCGCGCTCGATAGTGTATTTATCTCGCGCTGCGTGCTCAGTCTTTGTATTTTCTCCAAATTTGTGCACAGACCTTTTAAAATTAAAGCTCAAGGCACCAACAGCTGTCATTTGGTGATTGTGGATTTTCTTTTGTTAGAGCTCCTTTGACTTTGACGACTACAGTCTCATCACGTATCTCGTGCTTCGTACTCGATTTCGTCCAAAGTGCGAATTTTTCTACATTGAATTCAACTCTATTATATAATATGTATATTATATTTATTTCTGGACCTCGGTCTGGGACTGCTAATTCCGTTATTGCAAAATAAAGTATGTGCAAATTTTATTTTTCATGATCACTTTATCATTTGTACTTTATTTTGCATTCGTTTTTATCCTCAGCTGCCCTAAAAAATGTATCATTTCAATAAATGTATATTATTACAATTAATAATTTGCATTGATATTAAAACAAGTGTATTATCATCGTCTTGTTTTCATAATTAAAAAAAGTGCGCATTCTATAACAAAATTTGTTAATTAACATTTTATTGCTCCTTTTATCGTTTTTCAAAAAAATTAATTTGTTGATTTTAAAAGTAATTCTTCACGATTTAAACAAAAAATACGTATGCTACAAAAAATAATTAAAACAAAATTTGTAGATCTTTTTTCGATAAAATAATTTTGCGTATTAATTTTCTTTCTTACCTTTTGTCGCTTTTCCACAATAAAAAACAAATGAGCGTTATTTTTTACGATTGAAACAAAAACTACGGACCCTATCAAAAAGTAAATAATAAAAAATTTTCAGACCTTTTCTGGGTGCACAATTTTTATCAATTCTTTTTTTTTAGTAGCTTGTGTCGTTTTTCTGAAAGTTTAATTTTTGAACTTTAAATTTTATCTTTTACGATTATAAAAAAACTACGCATTCCATGAAAAAATGATTCATAACAGAGTTACAGATCTTTTTTGCGTGAACAACTTTTGTCAATGTTTTTCGTACCTTGCGTCGTTTTTCAAAAAATTTAATTTTTTCATTTTTAATGTTATTTTTCACAAATAAAAAAAAGTACGTATGCTATCGAAAAATGAATAATAACAAATTTGTATCTCTTTTTTAGGTGAATAACTTTTATCTAATTATTTTTTTCATAGCTTGTGTCTTTTATCCAAAAATTTAATTTTTTTATTTTTATGTTGATTTTTACAAATAAAACAAAAACTACGCATCCTATCAAAGATAAATTAATAACAAGTTTGTGGATCTGTTTTTGGTACACATTTTTTGTCAATTCATCTCTTTTCGTATCCTGCACAGTTTGACTGAAAAATGAAATTTTTTATTTTCAATTAAATTTTGTGTGATCAAAATTTGAATTTTCGGTTTTTCAAGAAAATTCAAATAGGTTGTTGCGATAATCTTATAAAAATACAAAAAAAAACGTTTTTTCTCTCCTGACTTTAATTTATATCGTGTGCTATTTAGCCCAAAATTTTCATTTTCGATTGTTTTTCCGAATCTCGAAATGCTATAACTCTGGTAATTTTCTTCTTTTTTGGAAGAAGTCATAGGATTAAATTGTTCAAATTTCCAAGTACTACAAACAGCCGTTTATAGAATTTTTAAACTTGAAAAAAAGGGTCTTACAAAATTTTTTAAATGCTTCACTTCTTGTATTTGTATCCAAAACAGGTGACTAACGAACTTGACCTTCAGTTTCCGACACTTAACGAGTGTACCAAAGCCCAATGTAATGGAAGTTATCGAGCTGACAGACTAAAAATCTACAGACAGACACACAGACAGACATGTTTGTAAAAACCAGTTTTTTGGTTTCAGAGGGTCTTAAAACGTGAACATTTGGCAAAAACAGGGGGAAGGAGTCAAATTTTACACAAATCTAATACTTTCTCTAATAAGAATGTAAAAATACTTGAAATAACGGAAATGGATCAAATAGATAAGACTTAAATTTCAAACTTTTGATAACTGCTCATAAACATTAAGGAAAGGGAAGGTTTCTTATTATTAATGACACTGGAAACTAAAGATTTCAATTAAAAATATGTTTTTATAATATAATAAAACTAGCACATTGTGAGGGTAAGATAGAAAGATATTTTTAAAAATATGGAATGATCAACTTTTCGGATATTTTTTAAAAGCTTGCAAATAATATTTTGCAACACCTGATAAATTAGCCTGAAAATATCTGAAAAAAACAAATGAATCTGTAGTATTCAATTAAATATATAATATAAAAATTATTAACAATTTTAAGATATATTTATGAATAATAAGTACAGTGAGTAGAGTTTTTCTCCGAAGTTGAATCTAAGTTTACAAATTAAATTCGATGGATTAAGCACACCTTAGATTTGAAATATTGCGAGAGACCATTGTTGTGTGAAAGAAATTAGCATATCGTCAATATTCAAAGGCAATCATATTGAACTGGCAGCCATCCAAAAGTATTTACCTGCAAACTGTCGCTTACAAATCATATTCATGAGCACATGAATTTTCGTTACGTTCGTCAGAAAAAAATTTCATGATTTCCTATGTTGGAAAGGTGAGAACATGTACTACTCCTTGCTTAGTTTATGGATCCATACATACATTTTTAATGTCCTGTTCCAATTTTATGTAAACTAGTAACAAAATTGATTGTATGAATTTCATTCATCTACCACTGTAGAGAATATCATTACAACCCTCTCCTATTAGCTGCAAATTTTATTTTTATTTCTGAGTTTTTGAATGAGTAACACTAATGCGGTGTATGCAACTATTATCATTTCTATACGAAATTTATAAGTTAACGTAAACGGCATGCGCCTATGAGAAATGGTTTCGTAGACTGAAATATGACCTAAAATATTTCAATTTTATATCTTTATTTAAAATTATTACTGCTAAAACTTAACAAATTTAAAAAACTGATAATAAAACATATAAGAAACCAAACTTTTAAAGTTTGTTTTCTTACTCCTACATTTCAAGTATTAAGCTTTATCTCTTAAACACTAATCGTTAGTTCCGTTCCGTAAGTTCCTTTTCAATAGTTCAATAGAGCTCCTCTTGTCTTTCGCAATAGCTCTGTTGTATAAAGCCAAAGCCCCCATTTTTCAACCTCAAAGCTACAAAATTTCAAAAAAGTTTTTTTTGTGTTGTTCAAACTCACTAAGAACTCTAGAGCTATTAAAAAGAGACTCAGAACTTCAAAGCGATGTCTGTCTAAAAATTATTACAGTACCTTTTGGAAGATTTGGAACGTTCTGCAAGCAGCAGGTAATTTTTGAGAATAAAGTACAAATTTTAATAAATGTTTTTTGTTGAAAAAACTTTGTAGATCATTGTAGAAATGTTGTCAACCAGGCACCAGGATAATATTTATATTGTGAGTTTGTCTAGCCACCGTAAAAAACGGGTTAAGGAGCAGCTACAAGTAACAAATTGCAAATTAGCACTATATTTCTTTCGTCCATTATGCGTTACGTCAGGTCCAAGTTATGGTTGAGTGAAGTGACTCTATTTTTTATCACAGCAGTGTCCTGAACGACGCGATGCGATGGATGCAATTAATTTATCGCAGCCACGCTCGTTCATGCCATTGAGCTTCAAGCATGTACAATAGTAGGTGAAAAAAGCAAACGAGACATTGGCATGAAAGGTTTGGAGGTACGCAACAGTGCTCGCGAAGGAGAACTGATTTTCATCGTCAACTCCATTTACACCTTCGATGTAGACGATTCTATATTGAATCAGTGTCCATCCCCTATTGTCACACTCTTTCTCTCTCTCCCTTTTTAGAATCAGTGTTCCTAGCAGAGAATTTAAGTTGCGTTATTTAATTCCAAAAACTTTTTCATCGCTCATTTCCATTCTATTTGTAGTATATACAAGATGTATCTCCGTTAAACAGTTTCTGCTTTGTTTGTCGATGAAGACCTATAAAAATTGAAAGTTCGAAATAATGCGAGGTCCAAAATTAATTATTTAAAAAAAGGAACACAATCAAGGTTTTTTTCAGTAGGTAGTCAGCGCAGGTACAGGTTTAAGATACCTTACCGTACTTACCTTAACTTACTTTCTTTCTTCACTGAGCTCGAGACAAAAGAGCTACTGGCTCACTTTTACAAGAGGGCTATTGAGCTACTTTAACAACAGGAATCCTGAACCACTTGTAAAAATATTTATTCAACCAAGAATAAATATTGATTTCTCCTTGCATTTCCTACTGCGTAATATAGTTGATAGAAGACAAGGGAAGGCAGTTACCTTTTCACATATTCCTGCGTTCCAGTGGATGGATACTTAGATTATGCTAATCGGTTTGCTACCTTAGTACCTGGTCCACATATTGGTCATCTGGCAAATGTATCTCAAACGGCAAGTTTTTAATGATTTCATTGATCAAGCTTCTTTCACGTCCTGCCCATTTCACGTCAAAATACAGTTTAAAGTACAACTTGTGAGATTGCGTATCCAGAATTTTAATTTGTCTGTTCAAACCGAGAAAAGAGAAAAACGACGTGGCCAATTTGCTACCAAACAATGTACGAGCAATATTTTTCTGGCCTTCCAACTTTGGAAAGACAAATGCTTCGCTGGCTCTACTGATACACCCAAATTGATAATTATTTTAAAATGTTTATATCTACTTAAAATCTTTCAAAGAACCGAAGCAATAATTTTTAGTAAAAGTCTTTCAGTCAGTAGATGGCGTTAAGTAATATCCTTTCAATGAGCATGTAGAAGTTATAATGCATTTTGAACAAAAACCACATTTAGTTATTGCACATAATTTATGATATGGTTGCTAGCAAAGCAAGGTCATATAAACATTTTTTTTTCTATGGGTAGACACATGTATGCTGACTTTTTTAACATGGAAAAAATTTGTACTTGAGGAATATCTGAACTACTTACGATGTGGGATGTGAGAAAAATTCGGTGAATAACCAATACATTTTCTGTAAATTATCTCGAACTGTTTAGTCATAATTACAGAACTGATAATAAATATTAAAAGTCGGTGTCGTAAAAGCTCAAAATGATTATTACGAATAAGTTGAAAAGAAACTACATCGAATCAAAGAATCTTTTCCATTTTTGCATAAATTTTGAAGTATGTTGAAGGAACAATTTTTACCATAAAAATGGTTTTTTTTTTTAAATATTATGAATTACCATAGCTTCCTTATTCTTTAGTAAAATGTATTGATATTATAGGTCAATCAATTCGTCTTGAAAAAACACATCTTTTCCATTCTCACAATAACTTTAAATTGTAAGAATGAGAAAATTTTTACTGTAAGAATCGATCGTTAATATAATGTAAATGACAAAAACTTCCTTACTCTTTAATAAAATGTATTAATATTATAGGTCAATCGATTCGTCTCGAACCAATAAATCTTTTGCGTTCTTTCATTAATTTTAAATTATGTTAAAAACGAAGTTTTACTATAAAAAACCCTTATTTTCAAATATTATGCATTAACATAGCTTTCTTACTCTCCAATGAAATGTATCAATATCTTAGGTCAATCTATTCGTCTTGAATAAACACATCTTTTATATTTTCACATCAACTCTAAATTATGCGGATGAGAAAGTTTTTACTATGCAAATCGGTTTTCAATATAATACAAAAGACCATAACTTCGTTACTAATTGATAAAATGTATTAATGTTATAGGTCAATCAATTCATCTTGAACCAAGGAATCTTTTATATTCTGGCATCAATTTTGAATTATATTGATGAAAAAATTTTTACTATAAAAAACCGATTTTTATAATATTATAAAGTGCTAAAAAAATGCAATGAATATTTTTAGAAATCCTTCAATCAGTTTTAAGATATTAGCGATGAAGCCTTTTAAATTTCATCAATTTATCTGCAACCGTTTTGAAGTTATCATGTTCACAAAAAAGTGTGACATCCTCACACACACACACACACACACACACACACACACACACACACAGATAGAAGTTCCGAGTAACTCCGAGTTCTCAACTTGTTTTGTGTAGCGATG
>JAUELO010016999.1:0-11220 GCA_032357855.1 Amphibolips quercusostensackenii
GGTTTCAGCTATTTCATTGTCTTTATCCTCGTCTGACTTTTTGGTCTTGCTGACAGTAGTTTTATGAGCTTCGCTTCAGCGGTGGCGCACCAATCGCGACGCAGGCGAGTGGGGGTTCACAAGCGAGGATCTATTCATCGATGACGCTCAGAGGGGGCTTGGCACGATTGGCTCGCTCTCGCCAAGCAAAAGTCTACGAGGGTCGTACGAACAGCTAAACCGCGCCTGCGCTGCAGGTTGCAATTCAAGAGCTTTGAAAAGTTTCGAGGGATTTCCAATAATATCAAAGGATTTGCAATATTCAAGGATATTTAAAAAGATTACCATAATTTTTAAATAGATTTTAATGATTTGATGTTACAAATTATTTTAAAGATTTAAGAGTATTTTTAAAAATTGCCAGAAATTTTTAAGAGCTTTGAAAAGCTCAAAGGGCATTTAAAGTATTGTAAAGGATTCAAAATATATTTGGATATTTTGAAAGATTCCCAGGAATTTTAAAGAGATTAAAACATTTTCAAGATATTTCCAAGGACTTTAATAATTTTAAGGAAATAAAAATGATTTTTGAGGGGTTTTAATGAATTTCCTAGAAATCAATGAATTTCAAAGTACTTTAAATTATTTGGAATATTTTAGAGAATTTAAAAATATGCCAAGGAATTTTAAATTGACTTTAATAATAAAAGGTGTTCCAAAGAATTTGGAAGATTTTTGAGTAATTTTAAAACTTCCAAGGATTTTTAAAGAGCTTTAAAAAGTTTGCAAGGATTTTAAAATATTTTAGGGGATTTAACAATATTCAACGGAATTTTCAATTCATTCAATAATTATATAATTAAAAGAATAATATATGTATGAATAATAATATAATAAAAAACATTTTAGGGTATTTTAAAAAATTCTATGGAATTTTCACAAGCATTTAAAAGTTTCAAGGGATTTGAAAATATTTCAAATTATTAAAAATATTTTAGGGAATTTGAAAATATTCTACCAAATTTTTAATTGATTTTAATAATTATATAATAATTTATGAATAATAATATTGTGAAAATGACTATTTTAATAATTTGAAGATAATCCAAAGGATATTGAAGATTTTTTGGTATTTTTAAAATTCTAGGGAATTTTAAAGAGCTTCAAAAAGTAAAAGATTTCAAAGGATTTGAAACATTTAAGAGTATTTTTAAAAATTCTATGGAATTTTCACAAGCTTTAAAAAGTTTCAAGGAATTAAAAAATATTTTAAATAGCTTGAAATAGTTTTGGGAATTTGAAAATATTCCAAAGATTTTTAAATTGATTTCAATAATTACATAATAATATATAAATGATAATATATGAATAATAATATTGTAAAAATTATTATTTTAATAATTTAAAAGTATTCCAAAGGATTTGAAAGATTTTCTTGAATTTTTAAAACTTTTAGGGAATTCAAAAGAGCTGTAAAAACTTTCAGAGAATTTAAAAAGATTTCAAAGGATTCAAAGCATTTCAGGGTATTTAAAAAAATACTATGGAATTTTTACAAGCATTAAAAAGTGTCAATGCATTTTGAAATATTTCAAATTATTTGAAATATTTTAGGGAATTTAAAGATATCCCAAGAAATTTTTAATTTATTGAAATAATTATTTAATAATATATAAATAAATAATAATATTATAAAATTAATTTGAATAATTTCAAGGTTTTCTGAACGATTTTAAAGATTTTTTGGTATTTTTTAAACTTTCAGGGAATTTTAAAGAGCTTTAAAAAGTTTCAGATGATTTCAAAGGATTAAAAAAATTTTATCGTATTTTGAAAAATTCTATGAAATTTTTGCGATCTTTAAAAATTGTCAAGGGATTTTAAAAATTTTTTAATAATTTGAAATCTCTTAGTTAATTTGGAAATATTTCAAGGCATTTTTTATTTATTTTAATAATTGAAGGCATTTCAAAATTTTTAAAGAATTTTTACGATTTTTAAAACTTTCAAGCAATTTTGAGGAACTTTAAAAAGTTTTAAGTGGTTTCAAAATATTTTGAAGGATTTAAAGATTTTGAGGAATTTGAAAATATTCGAAGGAAATTTTGATTAATTTCAATAATTATTTAATAATAATATATAAATAATAATATTAGAGAGATTATAATTTTAATAATTTTAATGTTTTTCAAAAGATTTGAAAGATTTTTTTGTATTTTTGAAACTTCTAGGGAATTTTAAAAAGCTTTAAAAATAATAAGATAATTTTAAAGGGCTTAAAACAATATAGGGTATTTTCAAAAACTCTATATAATTTTCACAAGCCTTAAAAACTTGCAAGGTATTTTAAAATATTTTGAATTATTTGAAGTTTTTTAGGGAATTTGAAAGTATTTCAAAAAATGTTTAATTCATTTTAGTAATTAAAGGTATTTCAAAGAATGTTGAAGATTTATTAGTATTTTTAAAACTTTTAAGGAATTTTAAAGAGCTTTGAAAGGTTCAAGGTATTTCAAAATATTTAAGAGGATCTGAAATATTTTAGGGAATTTAAAAATATTAGAGGAAGTTTTAATTTATTTCAATAATTATAAGGTAATAATATATAAATAAATAATAATATTCTAAAAAATAATAATTTTAATAATTTGAAGGTATTTTAAAGGATTTTAAAGAGTGTAGGGCAATTTAAAACTTCCATGGAATTTTGAACAGCTTTTAAAAGTTCCAGGGGATTTCAAAAGATTTTAAAGGATTTGAAACATTGTAGGGTATTTTTGAAAATTCTATGGAATTTTCACGAGCTTTAAAAAGTTTCAAGTGTTTTAAAATTATTTAAAATTATTTTAAATATTTAAGGTAATCTGAAAATATTCCAGGGATTTTTAAAATGATTTTAGTAATTGAAAGTATTCCAAAGAATTTTAAAGATTTTTAGGTATCTTTAAAACTTCTTAGGAATTTTGAAGATCTGTAAAAAAGTTTTAATGGATTTTAAAAGATTTTAAGAAAGTTAAAACAATTAAGGATATTTAAAAAATTCTATAAAATTTTCACGATCGGTAAAAAGTTGCAATGGATTTTAAAATATTTCTAATTATTTGAAATATTTTAGGAAATTTGAAAATATTTCAAGTGAATTGATTTTAATAATTTAAGGTAATTCAAAAAATTTTAAAGATTTTTTAATGTTTTTCAAACTTCCAAGGAATTTTAAAGAGCTTTAAAAAGTTTCAAGGGATTTGAAAATATTTTAAAGAATTTGAAATATTTTAGGGAATTTGAAAATATTTCAAGTGATTTTTAATTTATTTTAATAATTATATAATAATATATAAATAAATAAAAATATAATAAAAATAATAATTTTGATAATTTGAAGGTTTCCCAAAAGATTTTAAAGATTTTTTGGTATTTTTTAAACATCAAAGGAATTTTAAAGAGATATAAAAGTTTCAAGAAATTTTAAAAGATGTTAAAGAAATTCAGATATTTTAGCTAAATTTAAAAGATTTAAAGGTGTTTTGAAGAGAATGAAACATTTTGTTTTGCAAACAATTATTTGCAATTTATTTGAATTTATTTGGAATTTACCTTGAATTCTTTTTAATGTATCATGAACTGTTTTCAATTCTTTTGAATTCTTCAGAATTCTCTTTTATGTTAAAAAAAGTTACTTAAATTCTTCTAAATTCATTAAATTCACTGGATTTTTAAATACAGATTTTATAAATTTTTGATTGAATTAATCCTGATGTCTTTTAGACTTACCCTGCATTCTTAGGCATTTTGTAAAATTCTTTTGAATTCCCTAAAATTTTTCTAAACCCATTTCAAACTGACTGAATTTGATGCATTGCTTTCGTAAGTTTGAACTGTTTTCAATTCACTCGTTTTTTTTTAGATTCATCTTGAATTTTTATGAATTTAATCAAATTATTATTATTTTCCTTGAAGACCTCTAAATTCACCCCAATTTTACTGAATTATTTTTTCAATTTTTTTTTCTGTTTCAGCCCTGAAAATAACAAATAGCACTTATAAATTTAAAATTGTTGTATTCTATTACTCGTATTAAAAGATTCTATAATAAAAATGTTACAATATTAGAATCTTTGTTTAAAAATATTAATTGTCAGGGAAAATGAAAAATTAGTCCAGGAAAAGTCAGTGAATTTCAAAAAATGAAATTTTGCGGCCATCCTGATTTAATCTATAATTTTTATTAATTTGGATTTTGATTTGATGAAAATTAGATGATAAGAAGAGCTCTAGCCCGATCTCGCTATTCAAGAGGAGTAGCCTATGCATTGGCGGATCACTGTAAAATTTTATTTAAAGGAACAACCAACGAATGGACATGTATGGGGATTTTATCTGATGGTTCTTATGGGGTTCCTGTTGGAATTTTTTTCAATTTTCCAGTTCACTGCAAAGACGGAAATTATGAAATCGTCAAAGTAATATGCCTTATATGCGTTGAAAAATCTTGAATTTTTAGATTTTTACATAAAAAAAATTCCAAACTGTTTCAAAACATTTAATTTTTTATTATTTTCAAATAGAATTTTAACTGATTTCAAAATTCACGTACATAACATAGTAGATTTTTATACTAGTTCTTAAAGTCTGAAATTGAAATTGGAATCATATTTAATCAATTTGCATAATCTATATACAAAATATCGGGAAGATCAGAAAAATATTTGCAATTTTTTAAGCTCTAGACTGCTATATATTCTCGCAAAATAATATTTTCTAGCAATCTGAAATAAATTAAAAATTTTTTTAGGGCCTTCCGGTTGACGAATACTGTATGAGAAGACACATTCAAAAATTGTCGGCAGAAATTCAAATAGAAGTGGAAGCGGCTTTACACATTTGTCATAATTTTCCTATTTACTATTAAAAAAAAAGTTTAACAATTAAATAAATTATCTTTCTGTCAAAAGAAATTACTACGCTTTAAAGACGTTCATGATTTTATAGTCTTGAATTGACGGTCCAGTGTTCAAAATTTAGAATTTAGGAAAAAAAATTTGATTTAATGAATTTTTGTTAGGATCATGAATATTTTTGAATTTTTTATTTATTTAGTACCTGATATCTCTAATCGGGTATGAATTTCATCATAGCCTAAAATTTTTCAAATTTCTGACGGTTGATTGCAACCAAATTAATTAATTTTTAATCAAAAGTTGAATGCTAGCAAAAATATGAATTTTTCAACAAAAAAGACGAATTTTTGAAAAAGTACTTAATTTAGAAACTAAAAAGGATAAATTTTTGACCGACAATGGAAGAGTTAAATTTTTAGTTAAAAAAATTAATTTTCAGCCGAAAAAAACGAATTTCTAATTAATGAGTTGAATTTTATACACTGAGATAAAAGATAACTTGAATCAAAGAAACGTAAATTTGAATACGGCTAATTAAATTTGTCTTTTTTTGAAAGAAATTTTTCTTGTTTTAAGAAACAAAGTTTTTCAAGTGAAAAAATCGTTTCTCTTAAAAGAGAAAATTTTTAAAAAAATTTATTGGTCGTATTCAGTACTACATTTTTTCGATTCAAGTAATCTATCTTCTCAGTGTATTAAAATTTTGGATTTTAAACCAGACAAAAAAAATAATTTTTTACAAAGTGTTTTAACTTTCAAACAAGAAGTTAAATTTGAAAATAAAAAATATGAGTTCTAAATAGAATAGTACAATCCTCAATCAAAACAGATAAATTTCTAACGAAATAGTTGAATTTTCAACCAAAAAGGTGAGTTTTCAACTAAGAAGATTAATTTTTTACCGAAAATGACAAATTTTCAAAATATAAATTAATGTTTAACTAAAAGGTCAATTTTAAATTAAAAATGTCGACTTTGAAGCAGAAGTGAAATTTATAAACTTTAAGGTAAACAAATTAATTTTCAAAATAATAAAAAATTCAACAAAATTATCACATTTTCAACTAAAGACATGAATCTTTGACACAAACAATAAATTTTGAACAAAAAGTTTTATCTTTTAAAAAAGTAGAATTTTCAACATTATATATGAATTTTAAATAAAAATATTGAATTTATTACTAAAAAAGATCAATTTCTAATCAAGTATAGAATAATACAATTTTCAGTATTAATAAATAGTTTTTGAATAAAAAATGAATATTCAAGCAGTAAGATGAATTTTCAACCAAGTAGAGTAATTTTCAGACAAAAAATCATTGTTCAAATTTCAACAGAATAGTTGAATTTTCGACCAAAGAAATGAATTTTAGTAGCAAAAAAATGTAACAAAGTAGTTCAACTTTTAACCAAACCAAATTTTTCTGCTAATTAAATTCTCTAAATTTTAAATGCTAAATTTTATTCTAGAAATGATAAATTATCAACGAAAAATGTAATATTTTTCATATTTTAACCAAAAAAGATTTTAATTTTATATCAAAGACACTTAAATTTAACCAGGAAAGATGAATATTTAACAAAATAGTTGTATCTTAAATCTAAATAGATAATTTGAAACGAAATAGTTGAATTCTTAACCAGACACTTGAATTTTTTACTATGAAATATCAATTTTTTATTTAAAATGTTGATTTTCAACCATAAATGAAATATTTTAACTTTCAGTTTAAAAAAAAATTAACCAACGGAGATGAATCTTCAACAAAAAAGAAATTCAATTCATTTTTAACAAAGTATTGAAACTTTTAAATTGATAGTTGAATTTAAAAATTAAAAAAATTTAATTTTAAATTAGAGCAAGTTTAATTCAACCAAAAAACTATTTTCAGCAAAATAGTTGAATTCTCAACCAAAACAGATGAATTTTGAAGCAATTAGTAGAATTTTCAATTTATAAGATAATTTTTAACCAAGTACGTTAACTTTCTACTAAAAATACGATTTTTCAGCCAAGTACTTGAACTTTAAACTGAAAAATATTTATTTTTAATTAAAAATGTCAATTTATAACAAAAAATAGAATATTTAATTTTTTATTGAAGAAAAAAAAAATTCAACAGAATAGTTGAATTATTGACCAAAGAAACGAATCTTTATTTAAAAAAGAATTGTTACAAATTAGTTTAACTTTTAACGAAGGAGTTAAATTTTCAGTTAAAAAGATAAATTTCTAACAAAAAATTTAATATTTTTTATATTTAAAAAAAAAATCTATTTCTAAATAAAAGAAATTTGATTTTCAACCAAATAGTTGAATTTTCTACCAAATTAGATTAATCGTTAACTAAATCAGATTAATTTTGGAATAAATAGCTAGATTTTTAACAAAAAAAGAAAAAAAAATTTCTACCAAAAAAAATAAATTTTTAAACCAAAGATTGAGACCAAATTGTTGAATTTTGAAGCTAAAATAACGAATTTCCTACAAAAGTTGAACATTTAATAAGAAAGTTAATTTATGACAAGTAGTTGAATTTTCTACCAAAATAGTTACATTTTTCACCAAAAATAATGAATTTTTAACAAAACTGTTGAATTTCCAAACCAAAGACTGAGACCAAATTGTTAAATTTTTAAGCTAAAATAACGAATTTTCTACAAAAGTTGAATATTTAATAAGAAAGTTAATTTCTAACCAAGTAATTAAAATTTCTACCAAAATAGTTAAATTTTTAACTAAAAATAATTACTTTTTAATAAAATTGTTGAATTTCGAACAAAATAATTAAATTTTCAAGCAAATAATAAAATTTTTAACTAATAAAGGTGAATTCTCAACCAAAAATATTATAGTGGACTTTTTAACCAAAAAAAAATGAACTCTCAACTTAAAATAGTTTGATTCTCTTCTTGAGTTCTATTAATTTATTTTAAATTAAAGTTCATTTTTAGTAATTTTTTTAATATTAGGTTAAAAAACTGGAAATTTTTCTATACCATCCTATACCAACTTTCCACTCGCGGAGTATTTTTTCGGTCAGACAGTATCTTCTCTTTGTTCTTTGGATTTGAAAATTAGAATTTTTTAAATTAAAAAAAAAATGTTTCCTATTAGTTCGGAAATTCTGGCAAATGTTTTATATGTACGGTTATCACTAATAAACACTAATATACAATTAGAAAATCTAAAGAGATTTTTTTGCTCAATTTATAATTTTTTTAAAATATGCAAAAACAATGTTTTCTGGATTGATTTAAAATCCGAATTTTTTTTTATGAACCTCTATAACTTCTACCTAAATTGAGATATTTATCGTTTTTTTTTAATAATTCTAGTAGTTTTGTTTGTCTTATTTCGAAACTCGTCGGGAAATATGAAAAAACATTCAAAATTAACGAAATGGCGGCGGTTTTTCTAAAAATATTAAAAGTCGATTGAAAAAAAATACTCTTGCTATTTTTCAATTTCTTGCAGTTTATACGAGAACAATTCAAAAATGATATTTTTATGAAAAAAAATCTCTCGACCTTAAAAATGGTTTAGCCCACATAAAGATGATAAAATGCCTTTTTTCTATCTTAGTGGAAAATTGTAAAAAATATTGGAAAGAACAAAAAGATAGGTTTTTCCAGAAAATATTTTTGTTTGGTTTTTGTAAAATTTAATGAAAAAAATTTTTTTTTTGCTCACAAAAATTTTGATTTAAAGTTCAAAGAATGGACAGAAAATGGAAAATTAACCAGTCTAGTCTACATCAATGCAGAAAATGCTTATCTAAGTAGAAGGGGATTAGAATCAAGTGTTCTGTGCATTTTGTCAGAACATGTTGCGTGTGTTGTGTGAAAAGCAAGTGTCTGTCTTTTATGTGAAATTTAAAATGCAATGAGTGAGTAAAAAATGTAGAAATTAAACTTACAGTAGAAGATTTTATGATAAAATATATAATTTTGTATTTAAAAACTTAATAAAATAATATTTATTTGATTGCTAGGCGCGTAATAATCCAATCTTGCATGTTCAGATCTAGTTCAGATTTTATTAGCTTCAAGGATTCTGATTTGAATGTAATTATTGAAATGAGAGAATGGAATATCTGTAATAGTGAAAAATGGAATTGGAAAAAGTTTATACTCACTTTTAATTACTATTTTTTTCTTTAATAATAATTCTATATAATTGTTGTTTCTTCTAATTATTTATTAGAATGCTTTTAATTTTATAAACGATTTCAAAGATTTTTTCTTATGTATATTTTAGGAATAAAATAATAAGGTGAGCATACCAATTTTAATAGGATTTTTAAAGTAAAAATTCTTTGAAATTGAAAAAAATAATTCATAATTTACTTACAGAAGGTCAGACGCAAGAAAATGTTGTGCAAGATGCAATCGAGAAAACGGGTAAATAATAATTTTTTTAGAAAGTCATTAATTATAGTCTTTACCGAGATTTTTTCTTTAGAAGAAAATTAATCGAAAAAATTTATTAAATAATTATTTATTTATTTATTTATTTTAATTAAAATTAATCGAAGAAAATTAATAAAATTTAAAGAAAATTAATGGTGGAAAATTGAAGTTCTGGATTAGAAAGTTGAACTACTCTCTTAAAAATTCATTTTATTGGTTGAAAATTTAACTATTTGGTTAATTTTTTTTCATCAATTTTTTTAACTGAAAATATAACCATTCCATTTTTAATTAAAAATTGATCGTTTTTAGTTAAACATTTAACTACGTGATTAAAAATTATCTATAATGTAGAAAATTCAACAATTTTGTGAAAGTGTTATTCCTTTGGTTGAAAGTTAAACTTCTTTATAAAAAATCCATTTTTTGTGTAAAAATACGCGTGACTCTAGTTTATGTTGTGTAAGCCACCATAATGTTATGTAATCTAGAGTAATCCTATGCAATCCGCTTTTTAGAAATTTTAAATGTTTTTTTTTTAGGATTTGGGAAATTCAATTTAAAAATTTCGTTACTTGGTGCTCTAATTTATACCAATGCAGTGATAAGTATAATCAGTATTGGATATGTTTTGCCGGCTGCCGCATGTGATTTTGAAATGACAACGATCGATAAAGGGAGGATAGCTATTGCTCCTGTCTTAGGTATTTAGTAACAAATTTTATTATATATTTTAGAATCATAGCGAAAATATTAATGGAAATAATTTAATTTAAATTTATATATTGAAAAATTCTAGGTTCCTGTTTTGGTTCGCTTTTTTGGGGATTTTTGGCGGATCTCAAAGGACGAAGGATATCATTAATGTCAGCATTATTCCTCCAAGGCAATTCTGAAATATTAATGTCACTGGTTTCTAATTACTGGGCACTACTTTTCTTCAAATTCCTAAGTGGCTTTGCGTATGTACTTTAATAATTTTGAATCAAGGAAATTATAATTATATATGTATATTATGTATTGAAAAATTAATTTATTTTATTTCAGAATGATTGGTGAAATATCTCTTGTATTTTCCTACGTTGGTGAATTTCAACCCGCAAGATATCAGAAAAAAATTCTGTCCTGGCTGAGTTTTGTAATGGTAGCGGGACAAATTATTGTTCCTCGTAAGTATGTAAATCTATTGAAAATGATAGTGTAATAATATTTTTATTTTTAACAAACTTGAACATTTTTTAATTTTTTTAAGATTCAAGTTTCAATTAATTAATTTTGAAAGTTTCCAATTAGAAAGCATATAATTTGCAAACTATTTAGAATAATTAGACTTTAAAGGTTCACAATATTTCAAATTCTTTAATCTAGAACGGCCATTCAGAAGCGAATAGAGGATTCCAATTTCAATTTTCACAATGTTGTAGTTTCCAATTTAAATATTAAGAATGTCAGTACAATTTCTCTATTAAATCTTTAAAAATTGCACAATTTCATATTATAATCCTAAAGAATCAGTTTATAATTTAATCATTTTAGACTTATTATAAAAAATAAAAGGATGTGTTTCGGGTTTTAATCGTGCACAAAACTACGAAATCTTTCCGACGTTTCGTGAACATTGCAGTTCACTTCTTCAATGCTACTGTTGCTATGTTGTTCTTACATATACTTTTTTACGGTGTCTGTGATTGTCCAGAGCGCTCCACGGTAGACGCTGGTCAAATCTGTTGGGCCAATCAAGTCTTTTTCATAAAAACCGGGAGGACGGAAAGCCAATTCAGATTGGTATTATATCCATTGTCCTTATTGATGTTATGAGAGTGTTTTAAGATTTGAATTACTTCTCTATGTTTTCTTGAAAAAATATTGTATGTTTTTGCGATCACAGTTGTTTTGTCAAATAAAATGTTATGTCCTGTTTCGATATGAA
>JAUELO010017006.1:0-11220 GCA_032357855.1 Amphibolips quercusostensackenii
GAAATTTATTATAAACATCACGTATGAGTAACACATATTACAATAGGTATTACATAAATTATACACATATATAATACAATATGAATGCACTTTTTATTCGATGTAATGAACGAAAATGCTCTGAACGAAATTTAAAAAAAAAGATTAGCATCTGTGGAGAAAAAAAAACCAACAGACTTAAAATGTGTTATTAAGAAATAACGATAATCAACTATGAAAAAATAAAGTTGCGAATAAGCCGGTTTTCACTACACGCCCTACTTAAACCTATTTCAGGGTACACAGTAAAAACTCTGCGATAAAATTTGGTTGCACCTAATTTCAAGATAGTGTATCATCTCGCTCGCATTTGGAGTACGTAACCACTGTCTATTTTTTGCGGCAAAACTGTAAAAAGAATTTACAGGCGGTGACGTTTTGTATCCCAAGTCCGAGGGAAACGATACATTGCGTAGTGGTACTATTTACACTACCAAGACTAATTTTTGTTGCAGGTAACTGGTACCCTGAAATTAGCGTTAGATTTACACTTTTTTTTCTATGTACTTTAAATTCATGTACTAATTGTTTATAATGAATTCTGTTCTAAGGAGTATATTGTAAAATACTGGCTTTCGGAACATGTCCCACCAAACAAGTTAATACTGGGAACTACTTTCGGCGGAATAGAATATGAGTTAGCGAATCCAAAAACATTTGGTAGGGACGCACCTGTTGTTGGAGCTAACTTACCAAAAGGTGCTGCATCAATGACAAGCTATCACAATATTTGTCCATGGGAAAGGAATCGTGTATGGACCTCATTCTGGGACAAAGAACAGCAAGTGCCATATATCTACAAAGAGAATATAATGATTGCCTATGAAAATGTTAAGTAGGTCTTCACATAGAATTTTTTTCAAGTTTTTATTTTAATAAAGACAGCTATATTTAATTAAAATTTTTATTTTCAGGTCCATCAAGGTAAAGGCTGAATATGCTAAAAACATGAAGCTTGGTGGTGTATTCGTAGATGGTATAGAAGGAGATGATTATAGTGGAAACTGTCAAGAAGGCAACTTTCCACTTTTGAAGGCTATAAACCAAGTCCTTGCAAAAAAATGTTGAATTCTTGTATACACTTAAATCGGAAAAATAAAGAATTTATTGCACCACTATAAGTCCATATGTGTATCTATTTACCAGTATTGGCTTGTGACTTTTTAGTGGCCGTGCTTAAATTCGGTAAAGTCTTTGTGCGGTGGGGGGGGGGTCTACGATTTTTCCATGCAATTTTACAAAGTTAGGGAATGCACATGCATATAAATTATTAACTCTGCAATTAAATAAATATAAAGACTTATTGAAATTTGTTTCAGAAAATAAAATGCGTAAATAACAATAAGTATCAGTTATTATTAAGTTTTGCAAACGTACAGTTATTACTTTCGTTAGGGCCATAAAATGTGTAGTTCTAAATAAAAATGCCCGTAATGGAAAATTAATTTTGTTTAAAAAAATAATTTCTACTTTTTTTAACAAAACAGTTGATGAAAACTTTCATGTTTGTTTGAAATATTATTTGTTAGTCTATAAATAATAAAAAGATCCTTTTATTTTCATTTATTGTTATCGATTCTTTGTTTTCAATAATTAATTGTAGTATTTACTCAACTATTTCGTTCTTGGTGAAAGAGTAATGCTTTTAAGTATTAAACTTTAACGGCTTTTTCAGAAAATTTATTAATGTATTAAAGAATCGTCCTTTTTCGTAGAAGGTTACGGTACAATTTTACTAAACCACTCTATGTAACTTGTAACGTAACTAACTTACTCTTTTTGAAGTAACTTGTATCTTTAAGTGAGTCACTTTTTCGTTACTTTTTATTGTTTGTTATACCATATCTTTTTTTCAAGAGTAAAGGTATGTTGTGAGATAAACCGACATTTAAAATTAGATGCAGCAGAAGAACAAGAGAGTGAACCTTTGAATACCTTAGGACTGTTTTCTAACATAAGAATATATTTTTTTCAACATACTTATTAAAAATTTGACTTTTTAAAATAGTGTTGTCTGGAATTTTAATAGTTTTTAATTGTAATCACATTAAAAGCGTTAAAATTTGCGCAATTTTCAGTTTAAAGCGTTTTAAATAGAAAGCGTGTGTTATCAAATAACTCTAAACAAAAAACTTAAAAATTTAATCTTGAAGTTCACGAAATTATAAATTTTACTAATGAGTGATATTTTGAATTGTATTCATGAATAATTTCACGCATTACACATGACAGCAAAACTAAACACTAATATCTTTCCAAATTGTAAATTTCAATTATTTAGTTTAAAGAGTTTAAAATTGCAACATTTTTAATTGTAATTATTGAAAAAAAATTTTAATTACAATTGTAAAAAAATTAAATGATATTGGATTTAAATACTTAGAATTGTATGATTAACAATAGAAAATGTTAAAAATTGAACTGTATTAAATTAAATCTTTTAAAAATGTTTCATGTTGGAATTTGTATTGAATTGATTCTTTTAAATACTTTATAAATCAATTTGTCAAATTATTAGCATTTAAAATAAAAAAATGTGAATCACGTATACAATACGCCGGTCAGTATATTCTAACTTTTTTTTACTTGCAAAACATTTTGTTGATCCGGCAATAGGTTCTTCTCGTGCTTTGAATTTGAAAATTTAAATTTTCAAAAATGAAAAACAAGGTTTTCTAATAGTTGAGAAATACTTTTGAATTTTTGATAAGCACAGGTATTACTAGTAAAGATTATATTAGATTAAAAAGTCAAAATAATTTCTTTGCATAATTTAGAATTATTGTAATGTGTGCAAAAATATGTTTTTTATATAGAGTTAAATGCATAATTTTTTGGAAACAGTTAAATATATTAAGCCTGAAGATTTTTCAGTTTAAAACAAAGAAAGACATTATTATTTAAATTTCACGTAAAAAAATTTGCTGTTGTTTTTAAGACTTTCAAAAATCGCAAAACAATCTCTTTATCCTAAGATTTCTAAATCACAAAAAATTATTTTTCAAAAAAAGCAGAATGATAACATGTTTTTTTGATTTTAGTTGAGAAATTTTTTAGGTTAGACATATGCATGAAAAATATGTTGTTTTTTTTACATTTCCAGAAAATTCTAAATTGAAAAAAAAAATTCATTTTAAATTTCTAGTTTTTTATTAGAGTTCACTAGTAATAGCTATACCTCAAATTTATTTAGAAGAAAAATTGGAAAACGAAAAGTCCTGCTGTGCAAGGGCACTTCAAACTTGAAGAATATATTTCTTTTCTAATTGAAAGTCACAATATTTGGGGATGGAGTTATGCCAACTTCTGGCAAGTCATATTTTCGGCAAGCCACATTGCAGCATCGCTCATTCAAGAACAGGTGAAGTACAAAACACACAGACCAAACTGAGGTAAATATCATTTTCAAATATTTTGAAAGTTCAAAACAAACTGTCTAAAATGCAGCATTAAAATTGCGGCAAGTCATAATGCGGTAAGTCACTTCATGGCAAGATACATTGCGGCATCTCTCATTCTAGCCAGTTTATCCTGAACTTAATAATTAATTGAAAATGAAAGATGTCGCGATGTGACTTGCCGGGGGTATGCAGGATCCAGGCCCAACATTTGAACAATTTAAGCATTTAAGAGACCATTATGAGCCTTTTGTGTTTCTTATATTCTAAATGTATTATTGCTTACATCTAAGATATGGCGCAGACACATTTTATTTTAGCTATTCCCATTTTTACAAAGATTCATAAATTAAGTCTGGGCCTAGGAAAAGGGAATGAATTGAGATTAAATTTTAGAGTTGTCTGTAACGAACTACTTTTTGTTGAGTGGCGTAACTGTGATGCGTTACTCGAAGCAGTAATTTACACTAAACTCTCAGTTTCAGTCCAGTGCCGGTTGGTGTCTTCAAATTGTTTTGGTCAAAAACCGGAAGGGATCTAAGCGTCATCAATCAGGGCTGCCGAAGCGCCTGAAGCGTTTTCATAATATTGCGCAAAATACTCTACCGAGCACTCGTGCACTGCGGCTCTTCCGAGGCGAGAATCGCATCGTCTCTCACCCTGCGCGCCACAGAAACTGGGTGGAAAAGCCGTTCTAGGAAGGCCGAATTCGGGGGGACTGAAGCCGAGAGTTTGGTGCACATGACACTGCTACTTTTAAATATGAGCCTTTCAGACGTTATAATTAATTTTATTTAAGATTAAATTATAGTCTAATTTTTTATTGATAATTTTACAGAACAAAACGAAAACATGAGCGTGTTCTGCTGCCTGCGGATTGAGCGTAACATCTCTGTTTTCCAGCGGCGTAAGCGCACCTGCATATGTAATATTGGACCACGTATTGAAACAGTGCTGTTGGAGTATAAGTATGAGCTTTTATCGAAAAACACGAGATAGCGCAAACATCAGCACCGTCGCATGGACTTTTTCCCGTAAAGGGCAATTTTTTTCTAGTACATTTACATGCCCTTGGTTGTTCCAACTCAAAAATAAAGATCACGCTCAGTTAGCCGCTAGCAGAACACGCTTCACACGTTTCGCGTCTCTACCAAAAAAAGTACAGTGCATCAATCTTCTTATAGCAAGCTTAATGTTTTCGAAACGAGTAGTAGTTTGATTCCGAAAACATTACCCCCAACATGAAAAAACGGTACCCTCCTCCTTGATATGCAATATACTATTACTTTATTGGAAAAATTTTCTAAAATACAAATTAATCTAGCGCCTGCTCCCGAATTTCCCTGATCAGCACCATAATTTTCAAAACGCACACAACAATTTTTTTGAAATGCTGAGATGAAAAATTCCAATAAAAAAGCGCGAAAAATATCTAACAATAAAAAATATTATTAATATTTCTGTGTTTTGCAAAGGTATCGGTTCGTAATTATCAGAGTTTTCAATTTCCAAATTATTTTTTGTCGCTTTACACTACTATATATAAAATTGGAAAACGTGAACAACAAAATAATTCTAACGCGAACGAATTTGTGTAACTTTTTTAGATTTTGCTGACTTCATCTTTTTTGCCTTTCTTTATTTTCTTCAAAAAATTTAGACTCAAGCACATAATAAACG
Source organism: Amphibolips quercusostensackenii (assembly GCA_032357855.1). Classification (NCBI taxonomy): domain Eukaryota; kingdom Metazoa; phylum Arthropoda; class Insecta; order Hymenoptera; family Cynipidae; genus Amphibolips; species Amphibolips quercusostensackenii. Next base: position 5,118 of record JAUELO010017006.1, read on the forward strand.
AAGCGTGAAACATTTTAGAATAAAAACTATCGTCAAAAAAGGTTTGCTAATTGATTAGAAACTAAAGCCATTAGAGAATCAATTAATGTTTCCAGAAACTAAGCTTGCAAATATTTTATACCTTCAGCTCGATATTCACAATTGTGTTTTACAACCAAATTAATGAGTTTTTTAATGAGATTTTTAATGAGATCTTCTCGCATACATGCATCAGATACCACTCAACGAAACAAATTTTGAAATTAATTTATAATATATATTTAAAAAAAAAATAATTCAGGAAAAATAGCAATGCAGATATCTGGGTCCACTCTTGCATAAACGTTAGGGTTTTTACTTCGTTAGTCTAGATCTAGATCGGAAATTTTAATGTCACAGGTGCTCACTGGAACAGAGGATGGACAAAAGTCGAGTTTTGTTACTATTCCCCTGCTATGCCCTTTACTTTTTAGTAATTGAATTTGATATTACTTGTTCAAAAAATCAAGCTTTTGATTTGTAAGAAAATATATTTCTACAATCTGAAAATGTTCACCCACACACAATTTAAAAGTGTTCAGCTGCAGCCCTTAGTCATTTGAAAATTGTTTGATTATTAAGGCTTTGAATTTGAAGTTATTGCATGATTGTGAACTTGTCTAATGTCTAATATTTAATTTTTTACAATTTAATTTATAGTAAAATTATTCAACATTTAGCTCTTTTAATTTTAATTTAAGCAATTATGAACATTTTGTTTAGAAATAGTGTCTATTTCGTAAGGCTTAGGCCACCTAGAAACTAAAGTTGTTCGACTTAGAATTCTTGGAGTTTTAAATTGTATTTAAGACTTTCTAAGTTAAATTGATTTTAAGTGTTAATTATATGTTGAATATTTCACGTTTCAATTTATTTTTCAATACTACTTTAAAATTATTCAGTTTTCAGGGCTCCTAACTTAAAATTGTAATGGACATAAAAATATTTCAATTTAATTTTAAGAGTCAAGAATAAAAAAGTCAGAGATTCATTTTCTTGTTTCTCTACTGCTTCTCATTTTAAATGTCGGTTTATCTCACAACTTACTACGCTCTTAAGAAGGAGATAATTATTATAATTCAAAAAATAAAAAGTAACGAAAAAAAGAGTAACATAAAGTTACGATTTACTACAATAATAGTGAATGTAAATAAGTTGCGTTACACGTTACATGCATAAAAAAGCATTTACGTTTCTAAAAAGTTACAAAGATTGTTACATTTTTGGTAATTTTTTAACAAATAAGTGGCTGTGCATAAATTACGTAATTTTTTTACATTTTGCGCCACGTACCCCGCTTTGCGACGGTCAGTGAACTTTGACCCCCCCATCTCACGTAATTTTTGCCATATAATTTTTTTTTGTGAATTCATTTAGGGGCCACTCAAAAATAACGTAAGAATATTTGGGGTTAGGAAGGTTGGCAAAATTGTACTTTTTCTTATGAATTAACGATAGTAGTTTAAGTTTAAAAAAATAGTTAATTTCAACCAAAAAATATGTAATTACTTTGAAGAAAAGATAAATTCTCAAATCAAAGACAAATTATCCATAAGTTTTAATTGTCAACCAAGAAAGATATTTAAGTCAATGAAAAGGAAAAATTGCATCTAAAATTTTTAAGTTTCAAGCTAAAAAGACAACATTTTTACAAAACAGTTGAATTTTCAACAAGTTGATAAATTTTTAATAAAGAAGTTGAATTTCTATTCTAAAATACACAAATTTTTAAATCAAAGATGGAAGAGATCAATTTCAAGTTTGAAAACTTTATTTTCCAAAGGAAAACTGATTTTCAAAAAACCAGTTTAATTTTCAACCAAAGAATAGAATTTTTAACTAGAATGACAAACCTTCGGATGAAAAATTTATCTTTAACAAAGCAGTTCAACTTTTGATCATTCAGACGATTATTGTCTTAAAAAAGAATACATTTTTTACCATACAAATGCATTCTAGCAAACAAAGGTAAAATTTCTACAGCATGAGCTAAACTTTAAAACCAGAGTAGAAAAAAAGTTTCTCTCCAATTGTTAAATTTTCAAGATGAAAAGACGAATTTTTAACAAATCAGTTAAATTTTCATTGGAAAAGGATGAATTTTAAACGAAATTGTGAAATTTACAGGTAATAAAACTTTCAACAAAATACTAAAATTTTTAACCAAAAAAGGTGAATTTCTAACCAAAAAATTAACTGAATACTTATTGTTTTTTAAAACATTTTATTTTTTAAAAATAATTTTTTGAAGTCTACACCTTTATTTAATTAACATAGTTTCTATTTTATGTGTATGTATATTTCCTAAGTTTATCAAACTGTAGCAAAATGGGTAAGGGGTTCAGGGACCGTCAGATACAACTTTATTGTATCTTATATGAGAGAATGACCGTTCGGAATATTAAAAAAATAGTTTGTGCAATTTGTAGATGACCCCTTATTTGTTTATTTATTTCTTATTATTTCGTGATTTACAAACTGGAAAATATTCTATGTGAGAAATAGTTTTGACTACGTAACTGCCCCCATGAGAAAGGTAAACATATTTACATTTATTGGATCATTATTTTTTGAAGAAAATTTTAGATGAATAAACGTTTTTTAAACTGTCTCCGTCCTTATGATTTTATAAAATCATAATCTTGTTCTATTGTTACTAGTTTCATTAATTTGTCAGTTGAATTATCATCAAAATTTTTTTTTCTCGACACAAAAATATGTCCTCTTTCACATAATGCCTTGCTTATGGGAACTTCATATTATATACTTTTATGAGTTCTTATCTATTAAGTAACGAACATCAGGTTGGGTGGAGGGGGTATTAAAAATCCGCAGAAAAAAAATCTTCAAAAATATAAATTTTCTGTTAGTTTCATCAAAGTTGCGCAACATTATTCTCTTTTTTTGGACATTTGAGCGAAGGCGGTCATCTTAGCTCATACGAGATTTTTTATCTTGAATCTTGTCAAGGCCTCAAAATAAAAATTAAGTTTAACTCACAATTAGTAACTGCGTAATAAGATGAATATTCGCTGTCCATATGATATTTAGGAATTATTTTAAATATTGCTACATAATCCCAAAACTACTTATAAAGCTTTCAATATAAAAAATGTATAGCCAAAACCACCTACATGTGAATAATTGTCAATTATAAAAATTTAAGATTAAAAATATTGAACTTGCTAGATTGGAAGAAGCATTTTGATTTGTTAAGTTTTGAATAAGATAGATAATAAATATAATACATACTTTCTTTAAAAACTTTTATTTCACAAACTATGTTGATAGTACTTATAACTTTTTATTCAGCGGAAGAGCTTGCATCGTATATGTTTTTGATTAGACTTTGCTTCTATTTCAATCATTTTGCCTAAATCAAATGCTTGTTTTTACGTAATAACAATATTTCACACTACATAGTATAATGTATACGATTGCTATCGGTATAGAGACTTGTCTTTAAATTGCTGTACCAATCGATTGAATGGTGTAGGCTCTAAGAGTGGTAAATGCTAAAAAATAAGTTTTCTTTATTAAAAGTACTAAATTTAACAAAGTAAATAATAAATGAAAAATTTCTCGAAAACATGTGAAGAATTCTATCACACAGAATAATAAATTTTTTATTTTTCCTGAATCTGCTTAATCCAGTTTAAAAATTTTGCCCGCTTCGCGGGAACATTCTCATCGCGCGCAGTTCGTTCCGCTCGCAAGTTTCAGCGCGCCTAGGCGCCCAGCTGTTGTATCTCGCGCTTCGCGCTTCATAATATATTTGCCTCACGCTTCGCGCTTGGCTGTTTTCAGTTTTCGCACATCGTGCTCAGCTTTGATGGGAAGAAGCAGTTCACTAGCAAATATTATAAAATTATCAAAACCTCTACGTTAAGTTGTTAAATTGGTTTTTATTTAAGACTAAAAAGGAACCTTATTCACTAACAGCTCTTTCGGCCTTAATTATATCTACAAATTTTCTTAGAATTATATATATACTCTCTGTTATATACACTCGCTGCTGCGCGTTTCGCGGGCTAATGCTCGCTTTGTGAGCTTCATCGCTGTTACATGCTTTGGGTTTAATTACTTCAGTTTTATATGAAGAGGAGAACTAATTTACTTAAGGTTCTACCGACCTTAATAAACACATTCTTATCCGGACACTCGCGCTTCGCACTCGATATTTGGTTTAAAAATCATTTAAACCTCGTACCCCACGCTTGGTTCTGTGCACCGTATAATAGAATCAAAAAAGTTTGATAAAAGTGCCGCTTACAGTACGCGATTTGGTCGTCGCGCTTCGTGCTCCGAAATGCATTAATCGTGCGCTTTGCGCTTCGTGTTATATGCTCTTCATGTACAAATTACTAAATTTGTATTTGATTTTAAATTTAATTTTCTAGCCAAAAAGATTTATTTCTGATGAAATTTTTGAAAATATCAAACAAATATTTCAAATGTTAAAGGACTTTTTAACCTTATAGTTAAATTTTTAATAAAAAGAATTAAGTCTCAAACAACAATATTAACTTTTTATAAAAAAATTTTAAATTTCAACAAAAGAGAGGAATTTTCAAATAAATAATTGAAGTTTAAACTGAAAAAGATCAATTTTTACTAAAAATGGATTAATTTAATTTAAAGTTAAAAAAATTAATTTTCACCACAACAATTTTTAATAAAATAGTTAAATGTGAAAAAAAGGATTTTTAACTAAAATGATGAATCATAAACCGAAAAGATTAATTTCCAACAAAGTAATTTCACTCCCTACTGAGTAGCTGAAGTTCCATAAAAAATATGAATTTTAAATAAAATATAATAGTTGATATTTCAACCAGAAAATATTTTATTTTCAGACTAATAACAGCTGAATTCTGCAAAAAAAAAGAGAAATTTCTTACAAAATAGTCCAATCCCTAACGGAAAAACACCACGCGTTCTATCAAAAAGTGATTGCGTACAGATTTGTAGATCTTTTTTAAAGTCACACTTTTTGTTGATTAATTTTTTTCGTGCCTTCCACCGTTTTTCAAAAAATTCGACATTTTTATTAAAATTTTTTTTTTTTGCGATTAGAACCAAAACTAAGCATCCTATTAATGAATAAATAATAAGAAAATTCCAGCTTTTTTAAGGTAAAAAATTTTGTCTATTAATTTTTTTTATTTTTTGTCCTTCGTCTAAAAATTCAATTTTTCTCTTTTCATGCAGTTTTTCACAAATCACAAAAACTACGCGTCCTAACAAAAAGTAACTTATAACCAAAAATGTAGATCATTTTTAAATACCCAATTTTTGTCAATTAATTTTTTTTGTGTAATTTGTGTAGTTTGGCTGCAAAATCAATTTTTTGATTTCTCATCATTTTTTGTGCAGTCAAAATTTTAATTTTTGATTTTTCGCTAAAATTCAAAAAGTTGTTGTAATAATCTTGTAGGGGGTTCAAATTTCAACATTTTTCCTTCTGTGCCATTTTTTTATATCGTGCGTTGTTTGGCTTAAAACGTTCATTTTTTTTATGGATTTCAAAAATGTTATAACTCTGGTAATTTTCTTTATTAAAAAAAGTCATTTAAATCAAATATTTATCTTTTCGGGTACTACTTATAACCGTACATCAAATTTTTCAATTAAAAAAAGCAGTCTCAAAAATTTTCAAAATGTGCTGACTTTTGGAATTTTTATCCAAAATGGGTGGCTAACCAACTTGACCTTTAATTCAAGACACTAAAAGAGTATGCCAAAGGCGAATTTAATCTGCTAATTTTTTCGAAAGTAATCGTGCTTACAAAAAAAAATACACAAACCTACAGACATACAGTCATACAGAAACTTTCTTGAAAACCTGTTTTTCGGATTTAGGGGGTCTCAAAACGTGGAAATTTGACAAAAACTTGGGAGGGCGTCAAATTTTACACAAATCTAATACCTTCTTATTATAAGATAAGAATGTAAAAATATGCAAAACATATATACTCAAAAGTTATTTTCTTCTACGCCCAGTGGGTACAAACGTTAAAGAACGTCATTAGAACGGTTCAAAAACGTCCTAAGTCAGTCCAAATAACGTTCCAAAAACATACAA
>JAUELO010017025.1:0-11219 GCA_032357855.1 Amphibolips quercusostensackenii
AGATCTGGGCAGGACTAGACTGTCAAGACCATAAGAAAAAAAATTGATTTTAAATAGTGTTATTTCTTCTTCTGCATAATTTTAGACATCCTGACAGTGTTTCGAAAATGGTTAACAAAATTTGGCTGATTGACACTTAGAAATTTGTATGATATGGATTTTGGACTATTCCCAGATCTGGGCCAGACTAGACTGCCAAGAAAATAATAAAAAACATGGATTTTTGATAGTTTTAATTTCTTATTTTGTATCACTGTTAAAAACCGATACGGTTTTTCAAAAATGGTAAACAAAATTTTCTGATTGACACTTAAAAATTTGTATGGTATGGATTGTGGACCAGTCCTAGATCTGGGCCAGACTAGACGGTCAAGACAATAAGGAACAAAAATTAATTTTTAATAGTTTCATTTTCTCATTCTGTATAATTTTCGACACTCTGGCAGTTTTTTGAAAATGTTAAAAAAAATTTTGCTGATTGACACATAGAAATTTTTATGGTATGGATTGCGGACAAGTCCCAGACCTGGGCCTAACTAGACTATCAAGAAAATAAGAAAAAAAAAATTATTGGGTGTCATTTTCTTACTATGTATGATATTAGACACCCTGACAGTTTTTTGAAAATGATAAAAAAAATTTGGCTGGTTCACACTTACAAATTTTTATGATATGGATTGCTGACCACTCACAGATCTGGGCAGGACTAGACTGTCATGACTAGACGATTTCGATGACACTTGGCAAATTTCACCCCATAAAACTTTTTTTTGTACAGTAATACAATAGTTCATATTTCATATCGTAGTTCATAGTTTAGTCAATAGTTCATATTATTCATTCATACTTTATAGCATCATTTACTCAAGTTTACAAACTTCATTCATTTAATTATGTTAAACTTTAATTTAGAATAACAGTACATGATCTTCATTATCGTCGACATCCATAAGCTTATTCACTCTATTTTCACATCCTCATGAAAAAGTGTCTGTACAGCCAGAATAGTGAATAGTGTAATGGATCGAAATTGTAAGTTGAAAAACATGTTTTTCTAGAATTTTGAAAAATATCAGCTTACGGTAAAACATCGGTTTTCAAATATAGATCACAGAATTCACCCATAGTTTTTAAATTAAATGTATCGCAAGCTTTACTCGTAAGTTGATAATCTTGGTCTAAAATATTTGAATCGATTAATTTTAAATAAAAAGCCCTTCTGGATGGTAATAATGTTTTCTGCAATTTTTCCCAACTGACTATATAATCATAAGGAAAAACACCCTTCCTTGTTAATAAATTGAATTCATCGTCATTTGCATAATATTTTCTCGTGATTTTTTTCTAATTGTTATTTAAATATGATAACACCTTTTTAAGACTACTAGGCATCAATGTAAGAGTCAATAAATCTAAGCTTTACATGTGTACCTTCCACGTTTTTTGTGAAAGATATATATTTTTCTTTGTTTATAGTCAATAATTGATTGCTACCTTTAAAACTTGTTGCTAAGTCTTTGATAAAAAATGGGCATCATATCCTGACAAGTTAAGAAAAAAAAGAGGAACACATGTGAGTCTTTATCGTAAATATTGCAAGATGGATGTTTTGCACCACGATATTTACGTGTAAAATGGTCGTGATCGCGATGTTTAATGTCATCATCTGCAAAAGGCGTTTAACAAATGTGACATTTTCTTGCTATTTTAAATTCTTGCTCTTGCTGCAATGTTAAACGCTCCATTGCGATAATATTTTTTAGAAGAGAATATACTTTCTCAGGCACACGTTTTAATGCCTTTATAAAGCAATTTATACAGTCTTCTCCTCTATAAACTTCAAGCTAAGACGAAGAATCATAAAAATTGCAATGTTTATAGAAAGCTTCACTTGCCGGAAAGTGTGCCACATGTATTTTTTCTTTAAATCTATAATTTTCAAATTTCAATATATTATTCTTTTTATTCAATAATATTGCCCTGCATTTGTTAATATTCTCGCAGAAAACTTTATGGTTATTTAAAGATTTCTCAAATTTGAAATAGTATAAGTATTAATCACAAAACTAAGTGCGCCATTTAGAACTAATTATTTGTGATTTTACAAATCCAGATAGAATTCTAATACGTGCAAAATGATATATTGGATAATTGTCAAAAATACCATTATTCTCATTATCATCTAAATTTGTTCTGGCATTTTCAACTATAAGAAGGTTAATGCATGGCTTGTCTGATTTATGTTGACTCAAATATAATGGAACTATTTCTTCTTTCTTACTATTTTCATTATAATCTATCCTATTAACATTTATACTTAAATTATTCATTTGCTCAAATTAAGGAATATCGTGTACTCTGAATGGTATGATCATGATTTTACTACTGAGCCTAGATGCGCTTGAAGTCGCCTTTAGCAAACTTCAATGACAGCCCCTACGTTTTTTAAATTTTTAACACTGGAAAATAAACCTATTGCAATTACGGCATTACTTTATGCCGTAAATTTTAACGTACAATTATAACTTCAACAATGTAGATATTTATTTTGTTTCTTTGATTAATTATAATGCGAGATTACTTTAAGGTTACTTTAGGGTTACTTTATCGTTACGCTGTAGCGTTGCGCTTGCGTTCAGCCAGTCCGACAGGGTCGTTTGTACTGTTTGTACACTAATAGAGCAATGTAGAAAAAAATAATACTGTAAAAGGTGAAACCACGTTCCGTAATTAGAATTTAGGTACAATTCTCATTTAGGGTGACCAGATGTCAGAAGTGAACATTGAGGACATTCTGAAAGCACCCACCGCCTCCCAATAAAATTGGGAAACTTAACTTAGCGGGAGAAAAAATTTTTCTATATTATTATTTTTAATTTTGTTATTGTTAGATAATTATTTTTCACATAGAAAAAGAATAACGCGTGAAAAAAAAGGTAGAAAGTCTACACTGTTGAAAATAATGACTATTCCTTTAAAAATAAGAAAACGATTTTTTCATTGGACTATCTTGTCAATCTTATTCGTAAATGGCTCTACAAAAAAACGTGGGAAAAAGTGAACGAAGTTATTGTTCACGAATAAATGTACAGCACGAAAAAAAGCTTGTGGACAAAAAAAATCTAAAACTGACGAATTAAGTCAAATCGTCTGGACGTCTAGTCACTCTTTGCATATTTTTACTTGTTTACGAGCAATACAACATTTTTAATAGGTTATGTATCCTAATTTGCAGCGATTGCGAAATATGCGCTAAAACGCAAAAAAAAACAACAAAAAAGATTTTTTTCATGCATTATTTGATTAAAAAATCGTACATAGGAAAAAATCGCGGTTTCAAACAAAAATCAGATTTTTAATAAACAATTTTAATAAAAGTGTTTTTTTCATCTTTGATTTAGGTAGGGTTTTAGTTTGAGTCAACGTTCCCCTAATATCTTTTTAAATGTTAAAAGTATTTTGCAATTTTTTGAAATATTTGTGAAATATGTATTTTGAAACCCTTCAAAGATTTCAAAAAAATGTATTTATTGTTTGATTTAAATAATATTTCACATTAATGTAATGTTTATCGAAGATTTTTTCACGTAAACCTGTTTTGAGTCGTAGCTTAGGGTACATGTATCAACTTTCTTTTTAAATCGGGCGAAATTACGAATTTCTGCCGAGAGAACCAGGAGAAGGACGGAAGACAAAAATTATGAAATAATTATTACCCTAAATCAATAGAAAAACTTAAATTTACTTAATCACATTAAAAAAACTAATAAAACCAAAAGTCAGTTATAACCGTAAAACGACGCACAAACAATTTTAAAACGAAAAATTAAAAAATCTAACTGCAGAGGGATGACACGAAATTTTGATTTGACCTTATTTTGGTAACCGAAAAAGTACAAACATAAACATTGAATGTACAAACAGTACAAGCGACGTACAAACGCATGCGAAAAGCAAATTTGTAAAATTTAAACTTCGGGGGGCTGACATGGAATTGTGATTTGCACCTAGTTTGATACTCAAGAGGGTACAACTGAAAATATTAGATTTACAAATATTTCAAATGACGTACAAACGTATGAAACAAAATTTTTTTAGGTTTAAACTTCGGAGCGGGGGGGGGGAGCTAACACGGACTTTTGATTGTCCCCTAGTGTTTGGTAACCAAGAGGGTACAAACGAAAATATTAGATGTACAAGGAGTATAAACGACGTACAAATGTGAGCAAAAAGTTTTTTTAAAAAGTGAAACATCAGGGGGATGACACGGAATTTTGATTTGACCCTAGGTTGTTAACTTAGAGCGTACAAATGAACATATTGGATGCACAAATAGTACAAACGAAGTGCAAACGTATGCAGAAAGGAAATTTAAAAAATTTCAATTTCGGGGGGCTAACACAGAATTTGGATTTACCCCTCGTTTGGTTACCAAAAGGGTACAAACGAAAATATCAGATGTACAAACAGTAACAAAGACGTACAAACGTATGCAAAACAAAATCTTAAAAATTTAAACTTCGGGGCGCTGACACGGAATTTTGATTTGCCCCAAGTTTGGTAACCAAGAGGGTGCAAACGAAAATATCAGATGAACAAACAGTACAAACGACGTACAAATGTATGTAAACAGAAAATTTAAAAAATTTAAGCTTCAGGCACTGACACAGAATTTTAAATTGACCCTAGTTTGGCAACCAAGAGAATACAAACGAAAATATTGCATGTACAAATAGTAAAAACTACGTAAGAACGTATGCAAAAAGAAAATTGGAAAAAATTAAACTTCAGGGGGCTAGCACGGAATTTTTATTTGACCCTGTTTATTAAAAAAGAAGGTGCATACGAAAATATTGGAAATACAAACAGCACAAATGACGTACAAACGTATGCAAAAAGAAAATCAAAAAATTTAAACTTCGGGGGAATGACGCGGATTTGTGATTTGCTCCTAGTTAAATATCGAAGAGGGTACAGACAAAAATATTAGATGTAAAAACAGTACAAGCGAGTACAAACGTGTGGAAAAAAAAATTTGAAAAATTTGAACTTCGAGGGGATGACATGGAATTTTGATTGGCCCCTAGTGTTTTGTAACCAAGCAGGTACAAACGAAAATATCAAATGTACAAGCAGTACAAACGATGTACAAAATTAAGCAAAAAGTTTTTTTTTTTTTTAATTCAAACGTTGGTGGACTTACACGGAATTTTGATTTGCGCCTAGGTTTTAACCAAGAGGGAACAAACAAACATATTGGATGTACAAACATTACAAACGATGTACAAACATTAGAAACGATGTACAAACGTATTCAAGAAGAAAATTTTTAAAACTAAAATTTCGAGAGGCTGAAACGGAGTTTTGATTTGCCCCTAGTTCGTTAACCAAGAGGATAGAAACGAAAATATTGAATGTACAAGCAGTAAAAACGACGTACAAATGTGAGGAAAAACTTTTTTTTTAAATTTAAACATCAAGGGGCTGACACGAAATTTTGATTTGCACCTGGTTTAGTAACCAAGGGGGTACAAACGAAAATATTCGATGTACAAACAGTACAAACTATGTACAAACGTATGCGAAAGAAAATTTGAAAAATTAAAAATTCGTGTGGATAACATGGAATTTTGATTTGCCGCTAGTTTGGTAACCAAAAGGGTAATAATGAAAATATTTGATGTACAAATACTACGAATAACGTACAAAAGTAAGCAACAAGTTTTTTCTTCTAAATTTAAACTTCAGGCGGCTGACATTGAGTTTTTCTTTACCCTAGTTTGGTAACTAAGAGGGTACAGACAAAACTATTGGATGTGAAGACAGTACAAACAACGTACGAACGTATGTAAAAAGAATATTTAAAAATTTTAAACTTCAGGGAGCTGACATGGAATTTTAATTCACCCCTTGTTTGGTAACTAAGAGGGTACAAACAAAAATATCAGATGTACAAAAAGTAACAAAGACAAAAAAAAGCAAAAACAAATTTTGAAAATTCAAACTTCGGGGCGCTGACAAGAAATTTTGATTTTCCCCTAGTTTGGTAACCGCATATATCTGAACTTTTGAACTTAAAACACCAATTCGGACTGAAATAGAACAAGCCGTAATCAATCAGAAGATTTGGCGTTTCTTTGATTTAAACAGACCCCATTTTATTTCGAAACCTCCACTAGGACTTCTCATTACAAAAAACTGTAGCATATGAAAAAAAGCGAAACAAATTTCCAAGAAATATAAATTAGCCTTCAAAAGTTGCATTTGAACAATTACAAATTGTTTAAGCAATAAATATTGAACTAAAATAAAATAATTTACTCTTCACATCAATAAATTAGGCCAAGAAATTTGTAAAATTCCATTAATTAACGATATTGCAATATTATTAACTGCTTAAACAAATCAAAATTGCTAAAATGACATTGAGTTTTTCAAAAAAAGTAATATTTAGGATAAAATTTAGATACTTGTTTTAAAAAAAACTAACAAAAAAATACGATTTTCTAGCTGTTTAGTATTAATAAAATACAAAAGGTAATAATTAAAGGGTATATTTCAAAAAATACTTTTTGCACTTGAATGGGGTAGTTTTCGCGGCAACATAAAAGTTGCTCTGTGGGTTGAGGGGGGGGGGGGGGGGGTAAGAAAAATTAATTATGAATTTATAAGCTTTGAAGGGTTTTCATGAGATCATGAAAGTACACCTTATACTTTATCACACATTTTCATGGTTTGGACGGAGTTTACAAAAACGTTATTCTCATTATTCCCCATGTTATTCTCACTATTCTAAAAAAATCTCGTTTTTATTTTTTTTGGTAACCTAACAATATGGGAAGCGGGTTGCTGTCAACAAAATTTAAAACTTTTTTTTGAGCAACATTAGTAATCATATTTATGTCCTCCTTTTTAGCACGTAATTCCCGGTTATCAATTCTTTAAACGTCTCGATAACAAAAAATCTGCTCAGCTTGAATTTCACAACAAGTTTGTGGTAAGAACTATTGCAATACGTGAGAGTTAGTAGTTTTGCTGAAGTTCTTAATAAAGAACTGTAGGCAATTTTCAATTCTTTAAAAAGTTTGAAAAAGCCTTAACCAGTAATAACGAGTTGATAAAAAAATCACATTTGCGTATAAAATAAGTGTAAATATCACATAAAGTGTCTTGTAAGCTGTAAAGTGAACGAAAATCATTTTTGCAGATCTAACTTTATGAAACTTCCGAAAAAGGAACAAGACCTGGTAATTTTGGGACATATTGAACTGCACACACGTATTCTCGAATTTAAGGATAAATATGTGAAATCGAATGCTATAGGCACTTCTAAATGAAATAAGGTAGAGAAGCTAATTCGTCACGCAATGCGGTACTATTTTTCGGATTAGCCCATTTGCCGCATTATGTGCTTTTTTCTCCACAAAATTAAACAGAGGCGCTACGAAAATCTGATACTACACTATGAACTTAATAGCCTTGTCGAACGCAACCACAAATTAAGTTAAAAAAACACTATGAGAAACAGAGTAATTACAGTAAATGTATAAGCAATGTTCTGCACTTTATTCAGTCGTAGGCAAATTGAGTTACTATCCCTCTTTCAGGGTGTCTTCTACAGTTTCAAAAATACGATAAGGTTGTTAAGCCACCATCCTGCGACTCGAAATTGTCAGAGGGAGACAAGGATATCAAAGTACAGATTATAGAGATACTAAAAACAACTCTTTTATGATATTTGGGATAAATAGTGTCCTTTTATAACAATAATAAAACCAGCCAGCGATTTATGTGACGATTATCATCAAAATCGCCTGAATTTGAGCAGATTAGCTGGCGCATTGATGACAGAGCAAGCTGACGCATTGCAAACCGCAATGGACCACTGGTTCGTAACCTCAAAGCCAAACACGAATGCCGAAAACATGCCAAGGCACTTGCGAGATGAATGCAGAAAGCTGTCATCAAACCTGTTGTTGTGATTTTCCCGTACCCTGTGGTCCTGTGGTTCTACTAAAAGCAGGTGTAATGTATACAGATTCTGAAACATTGCACCTGCTTCCGTCGAAATCCCGGTAACGTTTTAGCAGTAACCACCTCTTGACGACCGTGAGATAGGTGGCAAGTGTTTTAGCAATTTTTTGACACAACAAAATGCTTTTTAGGCTACTAGCCTGTGTAAGCTTGGCTATGCTAAGAGCATCTATAATCAGGAATACTAGCTTAACAGAATAGTCGGGGTATACCAGTCGCAAGTCCCTTATCAGGTCTTTAGACCTATCTTTCGTTTTTCTTCTATTTGGCTGTGATGTTCTTGTTGGCTGGTGCCGGAAATTCGATAACAAATATAGTTCGTTTCTTCAAGTCAAAGAGAAATATATCGGGCCTCGAGTACGCGACAGAAACAATTGTCGAGAATACGTAGTCCCAGTAAATGTAGTACTTCTCATTTTCGACAATTGACTCTATTTCCCCAGGAGCATTAAGCAAAGCGATATCAGGGCTAATTTTGAAAGAGTGACCAAGATGTTAATAAAGCACTCTACATACTACATAATACATACTACATAGGTCCTAGGTACTATACTAGATAGAAGAGCTGTGTCCTCGTATGTGTCCTAGGTGCCCGGGGTGTGCATAACACGCTCTGCGTCTGCCATCGCGAATGTCTTGGCTCAAAATGTGGCGACTACATGTTATAGTGGATATGACAACGTCTTGATACGCCAAAATGAAACCCTTTGTGCCCGACGTAAATCTAGGTGATTAAGGCAAAGTAAACGGCAAATCACGCGACATCGACTGATCCTTCGAATTTCTCTAGAAGATGCTGTGCATCAATTGTCGAGGAGCTGTCCGTGGAAGTTTTTGTCTTGTGTTTTTTTATTTTGTGGCTTTAGAAGTTTGTACTCGAAATCGATAATGTTTGATGCATATTGCTCATCCCTAATATTGAAGTCAAGGCCAAGTGTTTCAGCAGCCTCCTCCGCTGCTTTGTAGTTGAATGCTCCTCTGCCAACTTCTTCGTATTTTCTGTATATTTTAAGGAAAGAGTCTCATCCATTTGCGACTATACACATATGTGCTGTACCCAGAATGATTCTGCGGTGAAGACGTTTAAGATGTAGTATTTCTTGACCACCTTGACGGGGTAAGTACTACCTGGATAACAAGCATGTTCGTTGCAGATACTTTATTCCTCGCTGACAGTACGGAGGACCAAATCTGTCAGATAAGATGTTAATATCTGCATTGGAGAGCATTCTTTAGAGAAGTTACGTCCTGAATGCATCGCTTTGGCATGCCTAGGAATGTATGAGTCTGCTCAACGCATTTTTCTAACCTCAACTCCATTCCAATCTCATAGTGTACTCCTCGACAACTCTTAGAGCTAGATTTAGTTTCTCGGATGTTCTAGCACAGATATTGTAATCATCCATATAAAAAAGATAATTAACCTTATGTTTTCGATACTTGGGATCGCCGCATAAGTACCCATTGAGAATTGCGAAGTGCGAGAGATAGTGGCAATAGCGTAAGGTAAAAGAGGAAAAGGCTCATGGTGTCCCTCTAAAAGACGCCTCTCTGAAAGGTGACGTAATTAGTTGTTACACAATGTTTTCCTAATGACATAGTAAATCTGGTTTTTTAAAAGAAAATCAATCTCTCTATGCACTTAACTATATGTGTATGAAACCTTAAGCTTTCCCACACACACAGATGATAAGTCTATGGGAGGTTGTATTAAAAGTGGTAGTATATCCGGTTCATCGATCTAGGCTTGTAATTCTCAGAGTCAGACAAATTGTTTATTTTTGGGAGAAGCATTGTGCGTCTTTTCACCAACAACTCTAAAATATGCTCTTTCGACTTCAGATATGAGCTAAAAATTAGGGTCAGATGCTGGTGTGTTGAAGGAAACTTCTTCCACTAGAAGGTCTTGATACCATCTGATCCCTGAGTGGTATAGTTCTTCATGCCTCTTGATACTTATTTCACCTTTTGGTTAGTGATAAGTAGGTATTCCTCCTCAGGTATTATAAAGGCACTGCACAGGTCCTTGAAAGTACTTCTGTCCGCTCTAAACTTCTGATAGCGTCAGATAATGCCCGTATTCTGTCAGCGATATACTGATGATATTATGATGCGCCGGTGGTCTTGTTTTACGGTGTGCATCCGCTAAAGTTCTCGCTGCATCATACACACTACAATTGATTGTCCAGAGGACAGA
Organism: Amphibolips quercusostensackenii; assembly: GCA_032357855.1. Classification (NCBI taxonomy): domain Eukaryota; kingdom Metazoa; phylum Arthropoda; class Insecta; order Hymenoptera; family Cynipidae; genus Amphibolips; species Amphibolips quercusostensackenii. The sequence continues at coordinate 10,232 of JAUELO010017025.1, forward strand.
TTCTTCGGAAAAATCTTCACGATGCGCGTCATCCAGTTTCCACCTGAAAGCTCACATTGAGTGGACAAATTGATTCAAGGATGACTTGCTGGAATACTACAATGCCAGCATTATTTCCGTTTACGAAGGCTTCAGTACGCGTATGCAAACTTTGTGGTGCGAGAGACACCCAAAGCTTAAGCACGTTTAGCAACAGTCTTTGCGAAATTAAGCTGCCTACCTTTCGAGAACTGGATATAAACGCAGATCACTTCAGCAACCGCTGTATGAACGAGCCGCAGACGAAAAGGAGAATGTGAGATTAAGGTCATTCGCGGAAAGCAGGAACTTTCTGAGAGATGACAGTGATTCGCTGGTCAAGAAAACATACGTCCTTTGTTCAGTGTTTGATGGGCTACATAACATCTGGTAGGCCGTTTACGGAACAGGTTCGAAATTTGTCCGACGAACGTAGAATCTACCATCACACACAAAACAATTCAAAGCTGCTAATAACTGAACAGCACGTTTCTGACGAAATACAGATGTAATGGATCAGGGATAATCAACAGATTCTTGCTGATCTATTGCTTCTCTTTAGCGATCTCTCTGTTTCTGTCAGAAATTTACCTAAGCCCGATAAGGTAGAGACATTCTGGTATGAAGAACTTCTAGTGGTAGAAGTTTGCTTCCCCACACCAATAACTGGCCGGTATCTTCGACTCATACTTAAAGCCAGAGACGCCTATTCCGCAGCAGTCGGTGCTAGGACGCACTGCTTACTTTTTCAATACTTCTTAACCGTTTCTGTCGGCTGTACTTTTTTTGTATTCATGAAGCGCCGCTAAAATTTTTACTCTTAACTATTTCCGTATTTTGAAAATTTTAAAATGATACCTTCAAACATTAGTTCTCACCATACCGTTTTTGTGCTCCGCGATTCAAACTCGAAGGTCAACAGGTTGAGTATAGCTAAGCTACTTTGGAAACTTTGTAGGTCTGTCTGGTC
>JAUELO010017060.1:0-11217 GCA_032357855.1 Amphibolips quercusostensackenii
TTGAATTTCCAACATGAAAAGCTCATTTTTAACAAAAATAGATGAGCTTTTCATCCAAAGGTCGAACGTTCAATTAAAAAATTGAATTTTCAGACAATGGTCTATATAAGACCAAAAAAAAGTTGGTTCCTAAAGCAGTAAAGAGTCTTTGAAAATTTCCCCAGTTTAATACAGTTTAATACATACACATTTATGAAAAACGTAATTAAGTCCAATTCTCTACTTCATTCTTAAGAAAATGATTTTTCTGTAGAACATTTTTTTTAATAGTAAGAAACAAAAATTGATTTATCTAAATAATTACCCTATCCCATACTTTGTTTCATCTTAAGAGTTCTATTTTTAAATTAATAGCTTTGTTACCCTCTCTTTTTATAAATAACATCTTCATGAATTATCTTTTTCTTTGATTTATCTCATGATGAAATGGAGGAAATGTTAGTATATATTTTTTTATTTAACGATACTACTTGCGAATCTGAGCTATTTGAGAGGGAAATTTGCTTTCTGCGAGGAACGTCAGAATTCTGAGACTGAGGACATATCGCAGAGTTACGAACATGTTGAGCTTCTGCCGAAAAACTGCAATCAGCGATTTCCTTTTGCGAGAAAATGCGTTAAGTCGGGCAAGAGACTTTCGACAGCGCGGGTAAAAGTATTAACTAAAAGCGAAATTATGAATTCATTCATTTTAATTATTTATTTCGAGCCTTGAAGGCAAAACTTGCGCCACGGTTTACGTACTCGTCGAGGACACGTAAAGGTATTTACCACTTACGTACATAAGACCAAATGCAGATTTGAGACGCCAAATCCCCTTAACTCTGAATGTAAAAATCAGTGGGATTTTGAATTTTAACGAATGTCTGGACATCTGATCACGCCGTTAGAAAGGATGATCGCAGAGTGATTTCTGGATATTAATTTCTTTGAAGCAGATAATTTACCTTAAAATACCTTGTTAATTATTTGCTTTTCAACTATCTTCAGGTGTAAAGATACGTGCCTTCATTTCTTTCTCTGCTGATTTGACTGGTATTTGATCTACGCATTGTTATGCTTAACTACAATCGAACTGGGATTTAGCCACCCTTGATTGGCCCCCTCCGGGAATTAAAGCTGCGACGTGGTTTATGGTGAAAAAAGCCACAGCGCTTAAAGGGGAGGTCGTTCGTGACTGCTTGACTAACCACGCATCTTCGTTCGTGGTCAATCAAGCAGGAAAAAACAGGAACGTAGCAGTAAGGCGCTTTACCTTAACGGCCGAGCTGGGTAACTGCGTCATGACGTTGTGTCGCAGTTCACTCTTACCCGGGAAGAGAACACACGTTTGCAAAGAGAATAAGCACGATAGCAGCATCGTGTCGATCAGGAGTGGGGCTCTGATATCTGAAGCCAACTGAAGCTGATTTCTTGTCATAGTGCAAAACTGGTAGCGCTGTCGTTGCTGCTCAGCATGTTTCCCCTCTACGACTTAATTATTAATTTCTAAAAATTCCAACTAAGTAAAAATTTTTCACCTAATTACGGCACAGTTTCATTGTCAATCGCAAAGAATTTGTTTCTTCTGATCTTAAATATTTTGGAAAAGGACATCTATATTTAAGTAAAAAATATTCCATTAAAAAAAAGTGTTATTCGCACAGCTGAAAAACATATTTTCAATTTGTTGGACTTCCTCAAATTTTTCATTCTTGTACACTACTTTGGGGACAACTAATTTACTAATTTATCTATTTTAGTATTTAAGATGTTACACACATGCGAGAATACCGATTTATGGTTATTATTCTTTCAGACATTGGCTGCAGTTATTAAAGAGGACTGTTCTACGATTCCGGAATTGTATTAGGCAGTTAATACTTTTACAATTCTCTTTTAAAAATTGTCGAATGCTGTCACTGCTAAGATTGTGAAAACACTCAAGGCCGCTTTGAAGGAAGTTAAGCGCTCACAAAAGTAAGCGCTGTTTTTATCATAAAACACAATTTTTTAATTATGTTAATTCAAATACCTTTATTAAGAATAATTGATTCACACCAAAAGATCGGTTTATGAACAGTGTTCGGGATTGCCTACAAATGGCCTTCACCTTAAATCTGGTTTCTCCAAACGTAAACAGTCAGGGCCGTGTGAACCATTTCTGATGGATTTTTCTCCGTAATGAAAAATATATTTTTTTATTTTTATTAATTTTTTGTCTGATACATGTATCAATTTAAACTTAAAGAGAAAATACAATTTTAGCAATCCGTTACACGTGAAAATAATGTTTTTGAAGTGAAACCACTCTTGGGATGGGAGTGAATAGAAAAAAACGAGCGACGGAGCGATCGCACGAGCAGGCAGAGTCTGGATCAAAAAATCTCTCGGTCCCCTTTTTACTTTTTCCTTTCTTCTCATTCTCCTTACTCGTATCTATTTTTCGTTTCTACAAAAGAAAAGGAGAGTAGGGAAAGTGGAAAAGGGAAGAGGAAAAACAAAAGAGGAAAGTGGAAAGGGAAGGAAAGGGAAAGCAAAGAGGAAGGTGGAAAAATAAGAGTGGAAAAGGGAAAGTGGAAAGCGGGAACGGGAAAGGGAAAGGTGGAAAGAGAAAGAGGAAAGGAAAAGGGAAAAAGTAAGAGAGTGACAGAGAGATTGCTCGATCCAGACCCTACCCGGTCATGCGGTCATGATGATTCCTTACGAAAAATTTTTAAGTTAATCCATCAAAGTTTCACTTCTGCTATGTGGCCTCACTGCCACGCGCTGTTTTTTCCTGATCACTTTAAACGTTTGCGAAAGTTTGCGGCCTCTGTCCTTCGCTCTCCTAAACCATTCTATAAGACCAGCCTCCAAAACCATGTTTTACTTATTTTTGGACGATTTTTCGTTTCGGTATTTATAATTTTTAACCTAATTTTTACAATTAGGTTCGCGAGCTAATGCACTGTCTCTTATTTCCCTTCGACATTTTTGAAAATCGTAGCACAACCGAAATCGGAACACCTCGCTAAACACTGAAAACAAACTGACGCGTATGCTGACAGCTGATCAAATTAGCCACTGAGGTTTCTGCCCACTTTTATTGCTCCGCTTCTGGTGACGACGCATTATTGACAAACTTCCCTAGAGCCCACGAGCTGAGAAACTGCGTGGACTAGCAATTCTGGGAAATACTAGAGCCAGGATTTCTCAACGGAGTTTTTGGTGTAATTCAAAATTTTCGTGTACTTAAATGTAATTCTTTTACAGTTTTGGCTATTCTTTCCTTATTGCCGCTGATCTTGCATCTGCAGCCGCGTTCGCCATAAAAAGAATTAAAGATACTGTCGTTTAAACGAATAAAATCAATTTTCGCTTTTCACAATTTGTGGAAGGACTTTCTGTAACAAGTAAGTCGTTGCTATCAGTTTCCAACTTATATTTTCGTGTGCATGTTTTTAAAATATTGCCCTAAAATTAATAAAACTCCTTTGTATCTCTTTGCAGGACTTTAAGTCCACAGAATCTTTATAATCTTTTCTTCTTTGAAGAAAAAATAACCCTTAAATGTCCAGCAGACCGTGAAGTTACCCATTTTTTTTCTCGATCGGTACAAATTCCAAAAGGAGTTGTCTTCCGCCTCTCTTCTTTTGAAATCCTCTAAACAAACTAATTTAAAACTAATTTGCATTGCTGTTGCTGAAGGTGGAAACTTTGTTTCAGCACAACAATCGTTAGTTCGCGTGAAACTCTGCAATATTTTAAAAAAGCCACTTCCAGCAACTCCCAAAGTTGTAGCGGTTTCCGCTACAGCAGTCGGAGTTGACGTTGCTGTCATTAGCAAGAAAAGTTTCTAACCCACTTCTGGAGATCTATTACATTTTTGTACTACCCCAATCATTTGCTACACTTGGGGAAAATGAAAATTGTTGATTCACCGACTTTTATCATCAAGGGATGATCTAACCTTGTCCAATCAATAGAATAAAAAAAAATAAAACAGCTTTAATGAACTCAATAATTAAATGATAGCTAATTAATGTTTTTATTCTTATAGGACTTTGTTTACAATGAACTTGATAAATATCAATCCAGAGCGAGGATTTTACAAAAAACGGTTTCCGCTGGATCGGTTTCCAACATGGTAATGATCAAAGACTTGTCTAAAGTTACAGTAGATTACTTGGAAGTTGGCACTCTAGATGTTGACCATACGACGCAACCGAAACTTGGAAAGTGATATAATTAACTTATTTCAGTTTATCACATTTTTAACTTTAAGTCTTATTAAAATAAATAAATAAATGGAGAGTATCTTACCCAGAGAATCTGAAGGACAAAGTCGAGGCTGATTCGCAGCAGAAACTCGTGGTGAGGTTTTTGCTAAAGGTTTTCATAACTGAAAAAGCAATACGAATTCATTAAGCTACCGTCAGATTATCTTCTATCGATGAACCGGTAAAAGAAAAGCGTACACACAAAATTATCTTTGTTGCTGAGCCTGATTCTTTCTTCGTTTACAAATTCAACATGGTGAAAATTGGAATTATTAACTGGGTAAATTATTTTTCTACTTGGTAGATGACCAATTGCTGATGAATCATTTATTTTAGTCGGTAGGACCTGCAACCAAGTAACTTTTGATACGAAAGTGGAAATTACAAGGTGGAATTAATCGACCGTGATGCTGTTTTGAAAAACTCTTTACAGTGGAACGTGGCGACAGTTAGTATGAAATTCCTAGAGCCTACGGGTGTTGAGGCTGCTGAGAAATCTTTATCTTTTAAGGATAGAAGAGAAATAGGATAGGTGGCTTTTGTGTACAAATTCAAAACCGGGGATGAACATAATTTATAAAATAATGCTTCTCTTAGGAAAGATTTAACAACTATTTTCAATACTGGTATTCAACTCTGGCCAAAGAGAAGTATCCCATATTCCAACAACAAGTCAGCTTATTATAATTAATGTTTAGCAGGGTGTCTAGCGTCCTTGAAATCCTTGAAAACTTGGAAAAGTCCTTGAATTTGCTTATGGTTCTGAAATTTTTACTCCCTTGAAGAAAAAGTAGGAAAAAAAGACTGCTGAACCACTTTTCGGTAGGTGCACGTTGAATAATTCATAACTTCGACATTTACAATTTTTTATAATTTCTTGGTTTAGGTCAGTGGTAGAACAACACAATTTTTTACAAAAAGATTTATTATTTTCTCAAAAAAAGTCTGTAATTTAAAAAAAATCTTGCAAATGTCAGGAAATTTCTATAAAAGGCACTTTAAATAACTGTCAAGGGTAATCAATTTAAAAAAATGTTATTTTGATTTAAAATTATTTTAATCTGTTTATGAAATATTATATGTTAATAAAGCTAAAAGAAGTAGAATTCTGTAATTTGAATATTATGGCTAGAAAAAATAACAAATTGGTCGTTGTAAAGTTAGGAAATTTGGAAAATTAAGTTTAGGCTACCTTGATATAATATTCGTGTTAATAATTTATTTGCCATGTATTTTTGATTTTTATCATTTCCGCTGCTTACTCCTGACGATTATATTTTTAGTCAAGAATGTTATTATTTGGTGAAAAATCCAACAATTTTGTCATTAACTTTCCTAAAGTTCACAATTCTTGCTTGAAATGTCCGCTACTGCATTATTCGTTAAAAATCTATAGTTTTCGGTAGAAATTGCAATTATTTAGATGAAGGTTAAACAACTTAATGAAAAAATCTTTCTTTTTTTTAATAAAAATTTATCATTTTAGTTGAAAATTCAGCTTTTTGCGTAAAAATTCGTTTTTTTTGTGAAAATTGATCTCGCCGATTGAAATTTCAATAACCTTGTTAAAAAGTCATTTTTGATTGAAAAACTAATTTTTTAAACTAAAAATGTAAATATTCCATTTTTGATCGAAAATTGATTTTTTTACATTAATAATTTAACTACTTAAATAAAAGTCCAACCATTTTATTGAAAACTAATGTCTTTGTTTGAAGGGTTATCTCCTTGGTTAAAAAATTAACTATTTTGTTGAAAATTAGTTTTCTTTAAAGGTGTCTAGCGATTCTTAGAAACAAAATTCAAGGTCTTTCCAGGTTTTTCAGGTCAAGAAATCAAGTTTTCTCAGGTCTTCATTTTTTACATTAAATAATAAAACAAACGTTTTTTATACATGTAAAAAACTGAGCCATTTCATTTTTTATGAACCGTGAATAAACAAATTCTTAATTTTTTGCAAACATAAGTTGTATTTGTGAAATCTTCGGGAATATTTAGAAATCTTTGTAAAGTCTTTGTAACACCTGAAATCTTTAAAATCTTTTGAAATTTTTGAAAATTTGTTTCAATATTTTAACTTATCAAAAATTTTGGTAAAATTTTAATTTTTCTGTAAAATCTATGAGAAATCTTTTGGGATCATTAAAAAATTTTGTAAAAACTTTAAGGAGGAAGTACAAGAACTTTGAGGTTTTTTTCGCTAATTTTTTTTTTCGTACAAAAATATATTTTATGAATTCAAATCTTTTTCACATAAAAGTTAACATTTTAAAGTAATTGACACAATTTTTCAATGTATTTTTATGGTAAATCTGGCTAATACGGCTGCCCAAAGTTAGCCCTACTTGAAACTGGTCGACATGATTTCTAAAGTTGTAGTCTTCTAAAACAAATTTTTTTAAAATTATTAAAAAGTACGCTTATCGCTATCGGGTGGACCTCAGAAATATAAATCCACAAAAAAATACAAAATAGTAGATTTAAAAATTTTGCACTTTTTTCATATTATTTGTTAAAAACAGGGTTAAATGTTAACCTATAATCATTCTGTAGGTCTATCCAATAACGACAAGCGTACTTTTTAATAATTTAAAGAAAATTTTTTTTTTGATGACTACAACTTTAGAAATTATGTCGACCAGTTTCAAGCAGGGCTAACTTTAGGCAACCGTATCAGCCAGATTCACATTTAAAAATTTTTTTTTAAATTGCGTCTATTACTTTGAAATGTCAACTTTTAAGTGCAAAAGATTTAAATCAATAAAATATATTTTCCTAGAAAAAAAAATTATTGAAAAAAACTTTAAAGTTCTTGTACTTCTCCCTTAATTCACTCAAAATCCTTGTGGGTTTTCGTTTAAAACCTTTCAATTTTTATGAAATCGTCAAAATACTTCTGAAATCTTTGTTCAATCTTTGTTTGTAAAATGTTTTTTATTTGTTTAAAATCATTGAAACCTTTTGAAATCTTTAAATTTGTTCTTTGGAATTCTTGAAATTGCTTGAAATCCTTATGAGTTTTTTTAAATATTTGTAAAATCTTTCTAAAATCTTTTGCATTCGTTCGAAATCATTGCAATATTTTAAATCTTCGTGAAATCTTTAAAAAGGTTTTAAGAAATTGCAATCAATTGAAATATTTGAAAGGTTTTAAAATATTTAAAATATTTTGAAATATCTAAAATATTTTGAAATATTCAAAATCTAGTGTACTGTTCCCTTTTGAAAATCTTTTAAATTGTTGTATTATTTATAAATATTTATGAAATTTCTACGAAAACCTTCGAAACATTTGTGAAACCTTTTTCAAATCTTTTGTGTTAATTTCAAATCACTAAAATATTGTCAATCTTTGTTAAATGTTTTAAAATCTTCCAAAAAATTTTGAAATGGTTTAAAATCTTTAAAATGTGTCACAATCTCAGAAATCTTATTTACACTCTTTTTAAAATCTTTAACGTCCTTGGAATATTTTTAAAGTTTAAAAATCTTTGTGATATGTTTAAAGTCTTGGTGAATTTTTTTAAATCTGGTGTGCACGCCTATTTCAAATCATTAAAATTTTTTAAATCTTAAAAAAGTCTCGGGAAATCTTCAAAATATAGTGTACGCCACTTTTTTGAATTTTTGAAATCCTTGGAATCTTTGTGTAATCTTCTGAAATATTTGTGAAATCCTTTGTATTCGTTAAAATCACTAAATTATTTTAAATCTTTTATAACCTTTTAAAATGGTTCAGAATCTTTTGCAATCTTTTTGATTCTTCAAAATTTTTTAAATCCTTTGAATCTTTAAAAATCTTTCTGAAATTCGTCTGAAATCTGAAGTCTGGTGTGCACGCCTTTTTTAAAACTTTGAAATCCGTAAGATCTTCGTGAAATCTTTAAAATCCTTTGAACGTTTTAAAATATTTGAAATATTTTGAAATCCTTAGAAATATTTTGTAACCTTTTGAAATTTGTTTACACTTAAAAACCTAGTTGTCAACCTCCAGAAAAATACGTTGTGTGGCCACAGCTCATTCTATTTCTGAAACTGAATTAACATTGAAATATTCTACTAATAATTTTTATGAATTATAAGTTGAATATGACAAAAAAATGTACACTTTGAAATCCTGTGCTGGCGAAGAAGGAATTAAAAGCTTATAGAATTATTTCCAATATTAAAGTCTGTTCATTACAATCTATAAAATATTGAGTTTAATTTACAAAAAGTGCCTGGAAATTTCTTTACTTATTTTGTAATAAGCAAAGGGTAAATTATACCTTAAAAAATAAAAAACTTTTAAGTATTAAGATTCTTCTGAACAAGATGCTTATTTCATAACAGACTGAAAAATTTTTATTACTCTTCGCATCTTAATAAGATAACTGTTTCAGAAGCAAAAAATTTAATTTTAAGGTTTTTGTGGAAAATTTAAGGAGATTTTCAGGTTTTTAAGGTTTGAAAAAATTCAAGGAAAATTTCAAATTTTAAGGTTTTCTAGGTCGCTAAGCACCCTGGAATATGTAACTTTTTTATTTTTCGTTCCAAATTGACCTTTTTTTAAGTAAAAGTTCGTCTTGATTGGTTGAAAAATAATAATTTTAAATAAATTTTGTTCTTTTTCTTGTTAAAACTGCAACTGTTTGGTTTAAAATCAAGTTTTTTGTTGTGAATTCATATATTCGGGTTACAAATGCAACATTTTCACTCAAAATTTATTTTTTGACATTAAATTTCAACAATTTGGATGACAGTTTTTTTTCTTCACTGCAAAATCTTCATTTGTTAAAATTTCATCTTTTTGATTAGAAAATTTAACTTCTGGAATCTAATTAAAACTACATTCTTAAAAAATAATTGTTTGGTGGCAAAATCAAATAATTTGTCGATGAAGATAAATGAAGTTACTCATGACTGTATTTAATAGTTGAACAATTGTTACAAAAACTTAGACGTGATCAAACAAAAGTTTGATAAAATTACGTGATTGTGTAACATTCCTAATTCTGTTCAAATAATAAGAAGGTCATATTGCAAAATAGTAAACGTTACGCAGCCTGTCTCTAATTTCAAAACATTGCCTTTTCATTGTTTGATCGAAGTTAAGAAAAATAAGAATATCTTACAATCGTAAATTGCCAATCCAACAATGGGCTCAAAAATTTCTTTTAGTTGTGAATTGTTCTACTTTTCTATAGAAAAATCCAACTATTTAGAAAAATTTGTAAAAATGATTTGCCTTGAATGAGGATGAACTTGAGTGTCCAAAGAAGTTTACTTTCAATTTATATATTTTTTTCTTACGCAAAAGATACTTCATTGCCTCTCTAAATTAAAATTCTTAAAACTCAACTGATTCATAACGTAATTTCATATATTTGATCACCGAAAAGTAGGCCAATAAATATTTGTAGAAAATTACTAATTCGATTAGTCAAGATATTTCCTAATTTAATAGTAAAAAACAACTAATTGCTTAGTGAAAATATATAAACTTATTTAGGACTATCCTACATAGAAGAAAAGATAACCTCCATCTTGTGTAAGATTGTGGTATAGTAGGAATCTACAACATGGTTGTAGTAATGTAGTATAGTAGGAATTGATTAAATTTTTTTTACTTCTACTACTGAAGTCTATTATCCATAATGTCAGAAATGTTGTAGGGACTGAGTACAGCAACGGTAAACATGGAACTAATCTCACTCCTCCTAGTATCAACCTGCTAGTGTGCTATGAATTCTTATTACAGAATTTCAGCACCGTGAAACGGATACTAGTCGGATGGGTGAACAGGGAACTTGAAATAAAAACCCAAAGCGTCTGCGGTAGGGTCAACTTGGGTTCAACCACACTGACTAGTCCACACAAGTGAACCCGGAACGAAATGCCGGTAGTCAAGAAAGGCTACCTCACCAAAAAATCTTTAGAGTTTAGTTTGATTTTGAAGATTTCTACTATTTCGACGACCTATGCGACAGTACTGACCAACATTATCAGCGAAGCACGGAACGCATCACATTCGGTACATTGTCTAAGTTCGTGGCGCCACCTCAGTGTTATATTATAAAGTGAAATTCATGTATTTAAAGTATCGGTAATCAGAGGGCTATCTGTGAGTACAAACTAAAGTTTTTTTCAGTTTGGCAAAGGACAACGCTAACGCTGATTAAATTGGAATCCTATATTTAAAAGTAGCTATAAGTCGTAATGTCTATTTTATGTTGTAGCAACTGGCTTGGTATTATCGATAAGAAAAGTTATTATCCTTCAGAAGGCCGCAGTGCAAATTCTCACACGATCAGGTGCACCTTATCTGTGGAATTAAGAACTCAATTTCTGCTCAGGCTTGTGGAAAAGCTCATCAAACTGAATTATTCGTTAAAAAATTGTTATATTTGATTCTTAAGATTTAAATTTTAATTAGGTATACGAACTGTTGTAGGTGTATGAAAAGAAATATAGAGGAAAATCTTGAAAATTCGGAAATCAAAAATACTTACATAAACGTGCGCTTAACATCTACTAGATCAAATGTCTCCTATGGAGACCAGGGGTGTACTGGAGACTAGCCCTAATACACCTGTGTGAGGAGTGGGGAGTTAAAAAGCCACGAGGCTACGCCTCTGTTTATCTGTAAGCCCAGAACTTAAGCACTATGAACACTAGGTACTTCATCTCACAGATTAGGCGCACCCGCCCGAGGGTTAATTGCAGAGTAAAGCGGACCTTTTGCCTGCAATATGCCAAGGTACATGTACGATACTTCAGCAGTCATCGCCTTTATCAGAGAACGATCGTCTAGTGTCAGTAGAGTATTGAGCTTTTCACGGGACAAATGCAGCTTTCTGTATTCGCTCAAGCCCAGAGACATCCTGATGCCTAACGAGAACTGTAGCAAAATGTTTAGTAGGCTGTTTCAAACTTATAAATCATAATCTTGTCACTGGCCTTTGACTTTTGGACTTATGCGATACAATAAAATAAA
>JAUELO010017069.1:0-11217 GCA_032357855.1 Amphibolips quercusostensackenii
TTAACTATTCTATTTTTGGTATAAAATTTAGACTTTTTAGTTGAAAATTTAACTATTTGATTAAAGATGTATGTATTTTGTTAAAAGATTGTCCTTTCTGGTAGAAAATTATTCCTCCCAATTGAAGATTCAACTTTTTTGTAGAAAATTCGGATTTTTGGCTTAAAAATTTAACAGTGTGGTAGATAAATTAACTATTTGTTCGAAAGTTGAACTATTTTATTACAAATTTATTTTTATAGTTGAAAGATTATCATTTTAGTTAAAAAGTCATTTTTTTTATTGAAGGTTAAACTGTTTTTTTGAAAATACACTTTTTTTCTTTGGTTGAAAATTAATTTTTGTAACTGAAAATTTAACTATTTCATTATTGGTTCAAAATTAACCTGTTTTGAATAAAAATTTGAATTTTTTGTTTGAGAATTCAACTATTTTTTAGAAAATTCGTATTTTCGGTTCAAAAGCGCAACACTTTGAAAAAATTTAACTATTTTGTTAAAAATTTATCTTTTTGTTTGAAAATTAGACTAGTTTTTTTTTAAATTTCTTTTTTTGTTACAAATGGATTTTTTGAAACTAAAAATTTAACTATTTGGTTGAAAATTCAACTGTTTGGTTGAAAAATAAATCTTTAGATGAAAAGTTTAGTTAAATACTCATTATTTAGGTTAAAAATTTATTTTTTGGTTGAAAATTAAACTTTTTTTTGAAAATTATTTTGTTTTCTTGGGTTGGAAATTAATTTTTTTACTTAAAATTTATCTATTCCATTTTTGGTTAACAATTTATATTTTTCAGTTGAAAATTCAACTTATTGGTTAAAATTTAGTGGAAAATTAATTTTCTTAGTTAAAGATGAAAGATTTTAGTTGAAAATTTATCTCTTTGGTTGAAAATGAAAATCTTTCGTTAAAAATCTTTTTTTCGTAAAAATTAATTTTTTGAACTGAAAATTTAATTATTTGTTTGGACATTTAGCTATTTAGTTTCAAATGAAATTTTTTATTGAAAATCTATATTTTTTAATAGAAAATTCAACTATTTAGTTTAAAATTTATGTGAAATTTCGTTATTTTTGGTAGAAAACTAATCTTCTGAAATTGAAAATTTAACTATTGTGTAAAAATGAATGTAATTTGCTAAAAATTTGTATTTTTAGTAGAAAAATAATGTTCTTGGTTAAAAATTTGTAATTTTACTTAAAAATTTATCTCTTTGCTTGAAAATTAAGCTAATTTGTGGAAAATTAATTTTTACTTTGGAGATTCAATATTTATTTAAAAATTCATTTTCTAATTAAAAATTAAACTTTTACATTTTTGGCTAAAAATTTGTCTTATTTAGTTAAAATTAAACTTTTTCATTAAAAATTCATTTATTTTATTAAAAATAAGTCCTTTTTGATCGAAAATTAATCCGCTGTGCCGAAAATATAATTATTTGTTTAAAGGTGTTAAGAAATGATAACAAATGTTGAGAAATCGTTTTATTTTATTGGAAAGTCACGTATTTTGTTTCAATTTCTATTCAAACTTTTTAAAACTATTTGGCTAAAAATTTATGTACTTTGTTGAAAATTCGTAGTTTTTGGTAAAAAACTAATCTTCTTGGACAAAAATTCAACTGTTTGGTTAAATTTTCATGCAGTTTGTTGAGAGTTCGTTTGTTAGCAGAAAATTAATATTTTTAGTTGAAGATTTATAATTTTCGTTGAGAGTTCATCTCTGGTTAAAAAATTGAACTAGTTTGTTAAAAATTCGTTTCTTTAGTTAAAAATTAATCTTTTTTGATTAAAAATCATCTCTCTGGTTGAAAATTCAACTGTTTGGTTAAAAATAAAATCTTTTTTTTTAACATTTACATTTTTGGATTGAAAATTCAACTATTTTGTAGATTTTTTTTATAAATTATTACTTTCGACTAATAATTTAACTGTTTCATTTTTGGTGAAAAATTAACCTTTTTTCGTAGAAAAGTGAACTATTTGGTTGAGAAATTAATCTTTTTGGTTAAAAATTCATCTATTTAAATTTTGTTTTAATTTAATTTTTAAAAAGGAAGAAATGCGCTAACCATTAAAAGTACATTGTAATAAGATACCCACAATCTGACATAGAACAGGTTTAAAATTCTTGTTTCTTGCTTTGTCGAGTGGAAAACGAGCGAAAAAACTGACAAGAACAGGAATCACAGGAACGTTTCGTACTTAACGAGTGTCACATTTCTTTTTATTAATAAAATTTCTCATATAATTTGAAAAGATTTTTTTTATTTAGGAAATTCGTTTACAAAAACGATAACAGAAAAAATTTCAAAAAAAGTAAACCTTTAATTCAACAAATTTTTAAATATTAAGATTTAAAAAATTTTCGAAACAATTTCAGATTAAAATTTTGAGAATTGGACAATTTCCTTTTAAAATAAAGAATCCCAAAAGTAAATAATTTTAGATTAAAATTTTGAAAGTTGAATAACTTATAAATGTTTAAAGTTGAATGATTTCAGATAAGAATTCTAAAAATTGGATCATTAAAAATTCGAAGGAATACAAATTGTATTGTTTCCAATTAAAAGCGTTCAAAATTGAATAATTAAAAATCTCAAGAATTTGAAATATAATACTTATTAATTATAATTAATAGTTCGAAACGATTCAAATTTGACAATTAAAAAGTTGATCAGACAAATTTATTCAAGATCAAAAATAATTTTTTTTCATTTTTAACGCTTAGAATGGAATAATTATCCATTAAATTTGATTCATTTTAAGAAAACATTGAAATTTTCTAATTACCAAGAATTGTGATACTAAAACTTTTTTTAATACTCAAGCCCTTTAAAATTTTAATTATTTTAGGTGAATTTGAATCGTTCAAAAATTAAACATTTTCAACTTGTTGATTATGTTTTTTTTTAAATTAAACCATATTTTAAAATTGAAAAATAAAAACTTATAAAAACAAAAATTTAAAATTCAGCGTTCTACTAAAAATTTGTTAACTCTAAAATTGTAACTATTTAAAATCAAACAAATTATTTAATCAATTATTAATTTTAGATAGTTCTATGCAGACCTGTTTTGACATTAAGCAACATTATATTTAAAATTGAATTAAGTTTAAAATCAAATAAATTAAATTGAATTAAATTTAATCCAAAATTATTTAGTTGAAGGTCATTTGAAATGAAAATTTTGATTTTAGAAAATTTGAAAAACTAGCCAATTTTCTACATTTAAAATTGAAACTGAACAATTCACAATATTTAAATCAAAAAGTACAAAATTTAAAACTGACTAAAACTAAAACCAAATTATTTATAAAATTTACATTCTAAATTAATTTATTTAAAACTATCAAGGCGTCTATTTGTGTATAAAAAAATTAATTTGGAACACATTTTATAATTTTTTATCAATTTTCGAGACTCGGGGACTGGGAAAGACAGCTTTCTCTGGTAGCTACAGGGATAAAACTTTTTCAATAATTATTTACGATAAAAATCTACAAAATTATTAACTTATATTTTACGAAAGAAACTTTGAACACAATTTAGAATTTCTTATTTCGATTTTTAAAATTCAGTTGTTGAAAACTGGTGCTTTCTACGGCATTAAGGGGAATAGGACTTTTTATGCAATTATTTAGCATACAAATATACAAAATTCATTTATCATTTTTTAGGTAAGAAGCTTGGAATACGTGTTAGAGTTTTTTTCGAATTATGAGATTTAGGGGTTGAAAACGACAGCTTTCCCTGGCAGATGGGGGGATGCAACTTTTTTTTATAAATATTCACCATTAAAATATATAGCATTGATTACTTATACTTCAGGTAAGAAATTAGTAACAAAATTTAAAATTTTTTATTTCAATTTTTGATATTTAGGGGTTAAAAACAGGTGCTTTTTTAGGCATATAGGGGATGAAACTTTTTTTGCAAGTATTTCCTATTATAATCTCTCAAATTAATGCTTAAGATTCTAGTATAAAGACTCGGAACACAATTTAGAATTTTTTTTATCGATTTTTAAGACCTAGGGGTTGAAAACGACAGCTTTCTCTGGCAGCTAGGGGTTGAAACTTTTTTATAATTGTTGACCATTGAAATTAATAACGTTTGTTACTTATATTTTAGGCAAGAAATCGGGAACACAATTTAGAATTTTTTATTTCGATTTAAAATATTTAGGGGTTGAAAACGAGTACTTTTTCTGGCATTTAGGGGGATGGCACTTTTTATGTGATTGTTTACCATGAAAATCTACAGAATTGATGCCTCAGATTCCAGGAAAGAAATTTGGAACACATTTTAGGATTTTAATCAATTTTTGAGACATAGGGGTTGAAAACCACTGCTTTCTCCGGCAAATATGGGGATGTAACTTTTTTCATTATTATTTGCAATCGCAATCTACAACGATAATTACTTATAGTTTAGGTAAGAAACTTGGAAAACAATTTCGAATTTTCCATTTCGATTTTCAAAATTCAGGGGTTGAAAACGAGTGCTTTTCCAGGCATTAAGGAGGATGTATCTTTTCATGAAATTATTTATCATTGAATTCTACAAAATTATTAATGATTTTTCAAGTAAAAAACTTGGAATACATGTTAGAATTTTTTTCAAATTCTTAAACTGAGGGGTTGAAGACGACAGCTTTCTGTGGCAGATAGAGAGATACAACTTTTTAAATTATTTTCTGCATTAAAAATCTAGAACATTAATTACTTATAGTTTGGATAACAAGCTTTGAACATAATTTAGAATTTTTAATCTCGATTTTTGAGATTCAGAGATTGAAAAAGAGTGCTTTTTTCGGCATTAAGGGGGATGGGACTTTTTATGGAAGTATTTATTATTATAATATATGAAAGTTATGCCTTAGATTCTAAGAAAGAAACTCGAAACACATTTTAGGATTTTTTTATCAATTTTTAAGACAAAAGGGTTGAAAACTACTGCTTTTTTTGGCAGATTGGAGATGTAATTTTTTTCATAATTATTTACAATCAAAATCTACAACGATAATTACTTATAGTGTAGGTACGAAACTTGGAAAATAATTTAGAATTTTTTTTTTTAAATTTCAAAATTTAGGGGTTGGAAACGAGTGCTTTTTTAAGCATTAAGGAGGATGGATCTTTTCATGAAATTATTTATTATCAAATTCTACAAAATGTTTTTATTATTTTTTAGGTTAAAAACTTGGAATACATGTTATAATTTTTTTTGAATTCTGAGACTTAGGAGTTGAAGACGACAGCTTCCTCTGGCAGATAGGGGGATGCAACTTTTTTTATTATTATTTATATTTAAAAACTACAACATTAATCACTTATATTTGAGGTAAGAAAGCTTAAACACAATTTATAATTTTTTATTTTGATTTTTAAGATTCAAAGGTTAAAAAGGAGTGCTACTTCCGGCATTAAAGGGGATGAAACTTTTCATGAATGTCTTTACTATTAAAGTCAATAATATTGATGTATCAGATTCTAGGAAAGAAACTTCAAACACATTTAAAAATTTTTTTCTTGACTTTTGAGACACAGGGGTTAAAAACGACAGCTTTGTCTGGCAGCTGGGGGTTGAAACTTTTTACATAATTATTTAACATTAGAATTTATAACGTTCATTATTTATATTTCAGGTAAAGAATTTGTAACACAATTTAGAAATTTTTATTTCGATTTTTGATTTTTAAGGGTTGAAAACAAAGTCTTTTCCTGATATATAATGAGATGGAACTTATCAAGCAATTGCTTACTATCAAAATCTACAAAATTTATCATTCAGATTCTAAGAAAAAAATTCTAAACGGATTTTAGAATTTTTCTATCCATTTTTGACACCTAGGGGTTGAAAGCGATAAATTTTCCTGGCAGCTAGGTGGATGCAACTTTTTTACAATCATTTATAATTAAAATCTACAACAATAATCACTTATATTTCAGGTAAGAAACTTGAAAAACAATTTATAATTGTTCATTTCAATTTTTGAAATTTAGGGGTAGAAAGCAAGTGATTTTTCCGGCATATAGGGGACGAAACTTTTTATGCAAGTATTTAATATTAAA
Source organism: Amphibolips quercusostensackenii (assembly GCA_032357855.1). NCBI lineage: Eukaryota > Metazoa > Arthropoda > Insecta > Hymenoptera > Cynipidae > Amphibolips > Amphibolips quercusostensackenii. Next base: position 6,081 of record JAUELO010017069.1, read on the forward strand.
ATCAATAAAATTCATGCTTCAGATTTTAGGAAAGAAACTCGGAACACATTTTTTAATTTTTTAATCGATTTTTGAGACCTAGGGGTTGAAAGTGATAGCTTTGCCTGTCAGACAAGTGGATGCAACTTTTTTAATAATTATTTGCAATTAAAATCCACAGCATTATTTACTTATAGTTTGGGTGAGAAACTTGGAATAGAATTAAAATGTTTTTATTTAAATTTTTGAGATTTAGGGGTTGAAAACATGTTCTTTCCCTGGCATATAGGGGGATGAAACTTTTTATGTGATTGATTACCATTAAAATCTACATAATTCATGCCTTAGATTTTATGTAGGAAATAAACTTGCAACACATATTTTAATTTTTTTATCAATTTTTGAGACCCAGGGGTTGAAAATTACAGCATTCTCTGGCATTTAGGGGAAAGAAACTTTTTTTAAATTATTTAAATAAAAAATCTACAACATTATTTACTTATAGTTTAGATAAGAAACTTAGCACACAATTTAGAATTTCTTATTTTGATTTTTCAAATTCATTTTGAACTTGTAAGACTTAGAAGTTGGAAACGACAGCTTTTTCAAACTTGGAATACATTTAAAAAATTTTTTAACGATTTTTGAGACCTAGAGTTTGAAAATAACAACTTTCCCTGGCAGATAGGAGGATGAAACTTTTTTTTTAAAATTATTTACACTAAAAATCTACAAAATAAATTACTTAGAGTTTGGGTAAGAAGCTTCGAACATAATTTATAATTTTTTATTTCGAATCCTGATATTCAAGGTTTAAAAACGTGTGCTTTTCCAGGCATACAGTGGGATGAAAGTTTTTGAATAAGAATCCGATATCAAAATCTGTAACATTTATTTATACATTTAAGGTAGAAAACTTGGAATACATTCTAGAATTTTTTTTATTTTTCTGACTTAGGTGTCAAAAACGATAGCTTTCTCTGGCAGTTAGTCCTTGTAACTTCTTTTATAAATATTTGCCATTAAAATTTATAGCATCCATTATTTATATTTTAGGTAAGAAATATGGAAAACAATTTAGAATTTTTTATTTCGATTTTCAATATTCGGGGGTTGAAAACGAGTGCTTTCCCTGGCATATAGAGTGATGAAACTTTTTATGTGATTGTTTATTATTAAGATCTACAAAATTCGTGCTTTAGATTCTAGGGAATAAATTCTAAACATATTTTAAAATTTTTGCATCCATTTTTGAGACCTAAGAGTTAAAAACGTCACCTTCCTCTGGCAGCTAGTCTTTGTAGATTTTTTATAAATATTTATTTACAATAAAAATCTACACAATTAATTATTTATGTTTCATACAAGAAACTTGTAACACAATTTAGAATTTTTTATTTCGATTTTTAATATTTGGGGGTTGAAAACGAATGCTTTCCCTGGCATATAGGTTGATAAAACTTTTTATGTTATTGTTTACCATAAAAATGTACAAAATTTGTGCCATAGATTCTAGGGAAGAAATTCGGAACATATTTTGGAATTTTTTTACCCATTTTGGAGACCTAGGGGTTGAAAACACCAGCTTTCTCTGTCAGTTAGGCAGATGCAATTTTTTAAATATAACTATTCAGCATAAACATTAACAAAATTAATTACTTATATTTCAGATAAGAAACTTTTAACACAATTTAGAATTTTATATTTCGATTTTTAATATTTGAGGGTTCAAAACGAGTGCTTTTCCTGGCATATAGGGTGATGAAACTTTTTATGTAATTGTTTACCATTGAAGCCTATAAAATTAATAAATTATATTTCAGATAAGAAGCTTTTAACACAATTAAATTTTTTTTTATTTCGATTTTTAATATTTGGGGGTTGGAAACGAGTAATTTCCCTGGCATATAAGGTGATGAAAAATTTTATGTGATTGTTTACCATTAAAACCTATAAAATTAATGACTTATTTTTTAGATAAGAAATTTTAAACACAATTTAGAATTTTATATTTCGATTTTTAATATTTGGGGGTTGAAAACGAGTGCTTTTGCTGGCATATAGGGTAATGAAACTTTTCATGTGATTGTTTACCATTAAAATCTACAAATTCATGACTCAGATTCTAGGAAAGAAATTTGGTATACATTTTAAGATTTTGTGATAAATTTTGAAAACGTAGGGGTTAAAAGCGACAGCTTTCTCTAGCAGTTAGGCAGATGTAATTTTTTGAAATAATTATTCAAAATAAAGATTTACAAAAGTAATTACTTATATTTTATGCAAGAAATTTTCAACACAATTTAGAGTTTTTTATTTTTATTTTTAATATTTTGGGGTTGAAAGCGAGTGATTTCCCTGGCATATAGGGTGATGAAACTTTTCATGTGATTGTTTACCACTAAAATATCCAAATTGAATAACTTATATTCCAGATTAGAAACTTTAAACACAGTTTAGAATTTCCTATTTCGATTTTTAATATTTGGGGGTTGAAAACGAGTGGTTTTCCTGGTATATAAGGTGATGATTTTTTATGTGATTGTTTACTATTAACATCTACAAAATTCGTGCCTTAAATTCTAGAAAAGAAATTCGAAACATATTTTAGAATTTTTTAAATTGATTTTTCAGATCTAGGGGTTGAATATGACAGCTTTCTCTGGCAGTTATGGAAATGTAAATTTTTAAAAATAATTGTTTACAATAAAAATCTACAAAATTAATGACTTATATTTCAGATAAGAAACTTTTAAAACAATTTAGAATTTTTTATTTTGATTTTTAATATTTGGGGGTTGAAAACAAGTGCTTTCCCTAGCATGTAGGGTGACGAAACTTTTTGTGTGATTGATTATCATTAAAATCTACAAAATTCGTGGCTTAGATTCTAGGAAAGAAATTCGGAACATATTTAAGAATTTTTTAATCGATTTTTCAGACCTAGGGGATAAAACGACACCTTTCTCTGTCATTTAGAGATGTAATTTTTCAAAATAATTTTTCGCAATATAAATCTACAAAATTAATTTCTTTTATTTTATACAAGAAATTTTTAACACAATTTAGAATTTTTTATTTCGATTTTCAATATTTGGGGGTTGAAAACGAGTGCTTTCGCCGGCATATAGGTTGATGAAACTTTTTACGTGATTAAATACCATTTAAATCTACAAAATTCGTGCCTTAGATTTTATGAGAAAAATTCGGGACATATTTTGGAATTTTTTTATCCATTTTTGAGACCTAGGGGTTGAAAACGGCAGCTTTCTCTGGCAGTTAGGGCGATATAATTTTTTAATATAACTATTTATCATAAATATTTACAAAATTAATCACTTATATTTTAGATAAGAAACTTTTAACACAATTTAGAATATTATATTTCGATGTTTAATATTTGGGGGTTGAAAACGAGTGTTTTCGCTGGCATATAAGGTGATGAAACTTTTTATGTGATTGTTTACCATCAAAATCTACAAAATTCATGCCTTAGATTCTAGGAAAGAAACTCGGCACGCATTTTAAGATTTTTTGAATAAATTTTTGAGACCTAGGGGTTGAAAACGACAGCTTTCTCTGGCAGTTAGGGAGATGTAATTTTTTAAAATAATTATTTACAATAAAAATAAACAAAATTTATAACTTATATTTTGGATAAGAAACTTTTAACACAATTTAGAATTTTCTATTGCGATTTTTAATATTTGGGGGTTGAAAATGAGTGCTTTCCCTGGCATATAGGGTGATAAAACTTTTTATGAAATTTTTAATTATTAAAATCTACAAAATTCGCGCCTTAGATTCTAGGAATGAAATTCGGAACATATTTTGGAATCTTTTTATTCATTTTTGAGACCTAGGGGTTGAAAACGACAGCTTTCTCTGTCAGTTAGGAAGATGTAATTTTTTAAATAGAATTATTTAGCATAAATATCAACAAAATTAATTACTTATATTTCAGATAAGAAACTTTTACACAACTTAAAATATTTGTTTCTATTTTTAATATTTGGCGGTTGAAAATGAGTTCTTTTCCAGGCATATAGAGAGAAGAAACCTTCTATGCAAGTATTTACCTTTAAAGTCTATAAATATTTTTAGTACTTCACAAATATTTGACAGCAGAACTTTTTTCATGATTTAAAAAATCAAACTATTTTAGCATTGCTCATTTAAACTATAATTTTTAATTAAAATAAAGAAACAAAAAATTCAAATTCGAAGCTTTAAAAATTAAATAATTTTAATCTTCCTTTAAAATCGCCTTCTGGGAGTAGGATTTAAAAACTAAGTCATTAAAAAAAATTAATTTCTGAATTGTGCATAACGGTTTTTAAAATTTAATCATTTTAATATAAAGTGCAAAATAAAAGGGAAGAACTTTATTTTGCTTTAAGTAGGAAATCAATTTTGTGAGATGTCAAACTGACGTATGCTAATTAAATTTTAGAGACACTGGAAGATAATAAATAATACTCTTTGATTGCAACACTTTATTTTATAAATAATATAAAATAATATAAGCGAATTAATAAATAATTATGAACACAGCAATTCTTAAAATTATCATACTCAGAACTTTGATAGAAATTGTGAATTGAAAAAAAATTAGTTCATAAAGTTGTTATGTTTTAAAATCTCGGATGCAGAATAAACTAAAAATAACTAAAAGATAATCGAAACTTTTGAATAACGCTAAACGGTACATACAATAATTTTGCAATAATAAAAAGATTACTGAATATTTTTAATAACTATATAAATAATATACAGGGTGTCCCAGACTCAAGTGTTAGGTTTTATATAGCTGTATAGAAATTTAAAAAATGAATCGAAAATTCCTTTTCAAAAAATCCGTTGAAGTTTTAGTTTTGGAGTTATTTAGTATTTAAGCTGGACCAATCAGGAGTGCAATACGCCTACGTGAACGGCAGTCCAACGTAGTGTGGTGTCACGAACCCCACCTTGTACGTGAGCAGGAATCCAACCTTGTGTTAACGAAGCTAACGCCGAGGTGGGGTTCGTGACACTCACCACACTACGTTGGACTGCCGCTCACGTAGGCGTATCGCGCTCCTGATTGGTCCAGCTTAAATACCAAATAACTCAAAAACTAAAACTTCAACTGATTTTTGGAAAAGGAATTTTCGATTTA
>JAUELO010017155.1:0-11214 GCA_032357855.1 Amphibolips quercusostensackenii
AGATTACATGCAACAGGGCTGCGCAGTACATAGGGCTGTGGAGTCGAGTTCCATAACATTTGAAGGTGTCTAGTAGGCTTCTATGACTCATTAGGATGCGCCGTCCAGTATAATGCTACATCAGGGTGCGCAGTAGTATTTCGCTATACATATTGCTGCGCAGTTTACTTCTACGATACTTATAGGTGCGCAGCAGGCTGAATGATAAGTAAGGTTACACAATACAATTGGACAGTACATAGGGCTGCGCAAAAGTATTTTACAGTATATAGAGCTATATAGTGTAGTTTTGTGTTACATAAGGCTGAACAGTACACTTGTACGGCATACAAGGCCGTGAGTATTGTTCCAGCGATTTTTTCTTAAACTTCCAACTTTTTGTCTACATTTCTCTTGAAGTGAGTTGATATTTAATTAAATATAACAATTATTCTAAAAAAAGTTATTATTTTTATATCTTTCTTGTTCTATGTCAATAACAAATAGTTTAGGTTTTGTCTGAACATTAGAACTTATTGTATACTTTTTGATTAGAGTAAATTTATAACTGATTTAAGTAAAAAAATGATTTAAAAAAATTTTTTATTGTTAATGACTATCTTCAACTTTAACTTCAACTATTTTTTTTTCAATTTTCTATCTATTTCAATTTTTCTATTTTTTTTTTCTATTTTTCAATTCAACTATCTTCAATATTAATGCTAGATAGTTGCTATTTTTATCTGAAATTTTTAACTTTTTTTTTCACTTTTCACTTAGTAAGTTAATGATAAATGCAATCCAACAAAAACAGTTGTTTTTGTGAATTACGTTTCGCCCTACTCTTAATGAAAATTGGACGAAAAGTACAATATTTTTTAAACTGCAACTTTCTATTTCGATTCGAAGAGAAAATTGCTAAAAACAATAATAAATTGCTTGAACGATTTGTAGATAAATATTTACTACTCATATTGTAAGCCCCATATTTTCTTTGATTTGCATATATACAAGTTGACACGAGTAAAAAAAGATAATTGTCATCAGTCGACGGGTAAACATATGCTTTCCATCGAAATACGTATATTAACTATATTATTGCAAAGTCGTTTAGTGATTGCTTTAGTAAGGCTTCGTACTTAAATAGTCAGCCTTTCTAATTATAATATTTAAATTGATGCCTGATAATTCAGATTTAAAGAGTAGGTGTCAACTTTTTGGCACAGCTGCACTTTTATAAGCACTTGAAACTATTTATCATCACTCCAAATTTTGACCGATCTTTGTAAATATTTTTTTCAATTTTTTCTACTCATAAAAATAAACTTATTGTTTTGATTAGAATTAAATCGATTCATGCTTTTGTAATTCAAGTTGTTTTAAGCGGCCTGAATCTCATAACAATAAGAGGGTAATTTGTTCCGCATTATTCGTCTCTCTACAGGTAAATGCCTACCGCATTTTGTCATGGGTACACGTCACAGCTAACATCACGCAGTATCACAGTTAGCATCCCCCAGGTAACACTGACCGGCACTGCTATTGTTCTTACAGTTTTGATTATTGAACAAAATATAAACATTTTATCAAAAAAACTAGCGCTAGTCAGCAAAGCAGATAAATATTTGGATGGTGTAAGCAAAAAATACACTAAAATATTTAAAGGTGCGGCCAAAAACCTGCATATCATTCTCCAATTCAACGAAACCTCTTAAAACTGCCTGCACTTTGATCACTTATGAACTGCTGATGTTGTCTTTTTCAGCTAGGGACTTCACAAACTTTGTTCGGTTGAACTAGAAATTAAAAATATTGCTCGCTGTTATTTTTTTGGCGCTGGACTTCTACAGACGTCGCTACGTTTGTATTAAAAGAGTAACTAACAGCCTTGTATGCCGAACAAGTGTGCTGCTCATTCTTATGTAACATAGAACAACACTGCACTGATCCATATAGAGTAAAGTACTTCTTTGCAGCCCTATGTACTACTGAACTATAAAGCGCATACGTATGTGTCATATGAGTCTATTGGGCATTAATAAGTATTGTAAAAGTGCACTGTGCAGCCTTATGTACTAAAAATGATACTTTCCAAGCTAATGTTACATAACTACATTGCGAATCAGAATGTTTCATACAAGCCTTCTACGCGCTTTTAAGTACAGCGCAGCCCTATGTAGAATGTAAGTGTAACTTGCAGTCCTATGCACCACCGAAATGTACTGCGCATCTATATATGCCTTATGAATCTACTGCGCATCCGTAAGTTAACTGCTTATTCATAAGTATCGTAAAAGTTGACTGTGCGCAGACTTGTGTATTTCTTGATTTTTCTTTCTCGAATTCAGATAAAGATTACATCCAACATTGATGCTTCGAGAAAATTTGGTACAGCGAAGTGTATTCTTTCACAAACTTAAGGAGGTACGGTCGCGCATACTATCTGCAAGAAGTTAGTCCTGAGTCCTGTCAGACCTAAAAGAAGATTTTTGGCTGTGATTGTACTTTACACATAGATAAGTTGTGCAACAAACGAGTACCACGTGCTTGTCTAATTTTTTAAAAAGTTCGAAATTCTCAAACTTTGCATACCTTTTATTCTTAAACTAAGAGGACAACAATTTACAATTTTTTTTAAATCTTCATAAAACCCTCTTACAACATATATGAGTTTAAAAATAAGACGATAAGAATGGCTTACCAGTTAGAAGTAGAAATATCATATATTCCTATGCTTGGGATAGACTTTGCGTGTATTCGGGTTCAAATTTGATCTTAATTATTTCAACTCAGAAGAGGAAAATATTTTTTTAATTTCGCAAACGCTTAGATAACATTTTAAATGACCTATAATTAAAGTTTAAACGAACCTGTGAAAAAGTGTGTTCGTGACCGTATCTCCTTAAATCAATTAATCATTCTAGAATTAAAGTAGAGATCACATATCTAATATCGACGTTTTTAGAAATCTAATGCTGCGAAGAGTCATGTCTACAGCAAAATTCATAGGAACTTCAATCAATCATTTTAGAATATAGGTAGATTAAGGGTAACTGGAGTAAGCGATTGTTATGATTAACTGCGTAGATGGTTCTCATGTTCAAATCTTTGAAACAATTTATAAGTAGAAAATAGTTAGTGATCATCTTAAACCTTCTGGAAGCTTTCATCTAGAAAAATTTCATCTATTTAGATGAACCACAAATGCGTTCCAGCATTTAAGACATTTCCAACACTGTTTGAATAGTAAGGTGCTCTAGATAGTTTAACAAATAAGAATCACAGAGGCAATAGATCCACATTGATCGCAACTGCCAAAAAAATAAATTTCTAGCTGTTTTAAAACTTCGGAGAATCCCTGATCTCACCTACGCCGCAACGCCAACATAGAAGTTTCTTAATAATTCAGGCGCTAGAACAGGAAAAATCTTTATTAAAAGACATAAAATCTGCGCTAGAGATCTTTCTTGCTGAAAGTTTGATAACCAAATGCAGCTTACTGTCCCAGCTCGACTACTTTCTTTTTAACTTTTACTGAACGAATATGAATCAAAACAGATCTAACTATTTTTATTTGGAAGTTAACCATCTTTAGTTTTTTTCTGTGCCTAAAAGTCATTCTTGGTTTACGATTTAACACTTTTTTTGTAAATTTATTGTTCAGATACGAAAATTAATTTCTTTTCTCTAGCAAATCATCTTTAAAAAGAAAATAAAGTACGCACTGATTTAGTAACTATCGATCTTTTGCACGTTATATCGGATTTTACAGTACCGCGATACTTTTCTTTCTGCTAAAGAGCTTGTGTTTTGATCCGAGGAGGCATAGGACACTTCCTATCTGCCCTTTTAAATATACTTTTGTATTTTTTGTTGACAAAACAAGTTTGGGTTTTTTTCTTGCACAGTAAAAAAATATGACGGCAAAAATAATGCAAATCTGTTAATATATGCCATAACGAAATTTAATTTAATTCAATCATTTGTTCATAGTTGCAGATTGTAGTGCACAGTTTGAGCGTTCATCTACTAGCGGCCATATTTCTAGTATTTCTCGCTCTGGAACTTCTTATTCTTCTGACAGACATCAGTCTCCTGAAAGGTCTTTTTCTCCTGCCAGATCTCATTTTCCAAGCCATTCTTCTGCTCCTTTCGAACCACTTTTTCGTAACAGGTGCAAGTCTCCTCCTGCCAGGGATTCTATTTCACGGGTACATGAACAGAAACTTAAACACCTTAGATTTATAAGACTTATTCCCCACACAAATCCAAACCGGCGTTTTGAAATTCGTAGATATACTTTTCCCACAAACAAACCAATTCGTTTAAGAGGAAAATATGATTTCCTACCCATGCCAACCGAAGAACAAACAGTATTATCCTCGTCTAGTGGTGACGTCTTTGCAATAGTGGGGGACAATCAAAGACTGCGTGCAATATATAGCACGAAGACTGGCTATCAACGCGTGAAAATAAACATAAATAGCAATAAGGTTGAAAATTTGACTCCACAAGAAATCAACGATTGTCCCTCAGGTAGTCTTTACCCAATCTCAAGCAATTTCAAACAAGAATATGTAGAAGAGTTTTGTCCACAAAATGATTGAAATTTGTAATAAAAATGTAAACCTATAATGCAGTACTGTTTGTTATCCAAAGGAGAATCTTAATTAGTTCTGTTATTGCTTACGCAAGTTAAAAATTTGAATTTAAGGAAATAAAATAATAGACTCCGAGAATCACCGAAATGAAGAAATGTACTGCTGCTGTAGATTCAGCTACTCTCTGGATCTCTGGGCTCGGTATCAGTTAGTAGTTAAGAGCACTTCATGTACTCAGAGTCCGAAATATTTATTTTTTATTATCTTCAATTTTTTTTACTTGTATGAAAATGTTAGAAGTAACTGGTTACTAAGGTTTCGAATTCCACAACTGCTAGAGTGACAATAAAAAACCTAAAGGTTTTCTCCTACCTCTGTCATCCACTTTAAACGTTGATTTGTATCAAATAAATGCACACCTGCTTTTGTTTTTTGAAATAAAAAATTTTAACCTATTCCTTTGAAAATTTGTATTAATGTAACCTCAAAGATATTCAGCATGTAAAAGGGAGAGAATAGGTAATATTAATTTTTTTTTTCAAAAAGACAATTTCTAGGGGGTAAGAATGTAAAAAGACTTACAATTGCGGCACTTATCAAACATTTTTTTCGAACATAAAAATAAATTTTCGTATTGAAATCATTGGAATATAGATTAGCATACGATTTTAATACGAAGAGTTATTTCATACCCGATAAAGCTGATTTTCTAAAAAATTTGTCCGCGTCTAGGAGAAAAAACCTGACGTGCTAGGGGATAAGTAATAACAGATTTGTATTCAGCGCACCACAATACAAAAAGAAATTATGTTCTAAACTATTTCCAAATGATTTTAGTACCAAGTGTAATTTATACTCAAAAAAGCTTATATTCTAAGGAATTTTGCGCGTCTAGGTAAAGCCCTGACATTTTGGGAAAAAACTAATGTTATGTTCCTATTTAGCGTCCTAAACTACACATAGATACCACACTCTTACCTCTAGCTTTTTGTGGGCATCTCAACGTTAGACATGAGTCGAGTTTTCCAAACTGACTTAAGCTTTGATGGAATCAATTAAATTTGAATTGACTTAGCAGATTAGATAAAGTTGAATTTGATTGATTCCACGCAGAAGACAAATTATAAACATATTTGTTTTTGAATTCGACACATTGGCATAATCTTAAAATGAAAAACGTTTATTTATAAAAGTAAAAAAAACATAACCAGAATTAACTTCAGTGTATTTTGAAAAAAGCAGCAACATATATTTTTTTCAATTAGTATTGAGCAAAAATTAGGTTTTAAACAGTATTATTTTACATTTAGTGATTTTTCAAAGCTCTTTTCAACATATCATAATTTTTGTCTGATCGCAATAAGCCATGGTTGACTTTGTTCTCTCAAATATTGTATACAGTTCTACTCCATGCATTTTGTAAAACATATTTTTTTTATTTTAGAAATCTGAGCAAATAATTTCTGATAAAATTAATTGAGTATACTTGTGGATATGGAGTGCTTGTTACGAAAACATCACAGCACTTCTCTTAAAAATATTTTGAATATTTTGTATTTTATATCCTGATGTTCATGAATAGTAGTAATTTGTTACCTAATTTCTAATTTTAATATTGCCTGTTCGCTTTTGCATATTTTCTAGTTATATTTTTTTATTTAGATAGATTTAATTTTTACGTTCTTTACTGCATCATTATATGTAAACAAAATCAGTTTTTAGCTTATTAAACTATTTGAAAACTTTTCAATTGTTTACATATCATATTTTCACTGAAATAGAAAATTATAGTACAAGCCTATTAAAAACCTAACCTTTTTACCTTTAATGATTCTCGTGCCGGATCTTCTTATGCTCCTGACAGATATTAATCCTCTGAAAGGACTTTTTTTTCTACAAGACTTTATTCTCCGGTCAGGTCTTCTCCTCCTGCCCAGCCTTTTCTTCGTGCCAGATTCAGGTATAGTTTAACTAGAAAGTATAATCTTCATGCCAGGTCCACGTTTTCTTCTATTACTTAGCTTCAAGCTCCTTTGCGCGTCAGGTCTAGATCTCTTTTAGCCAGGCATTTTTTTTCGCGTACTTGGATTTGAACCCAAACAACCTACGTTTATTTGGCTTTTTCGCAACGTGAACCCAAGCTGGCGATTTGGAATTAAAAAATTCTATTTTTCTTCCATAAAAGAAATTTATTCAAGAGAAAGACATAGATTCTTTCTAACGTCTTTGCATTTTCCGCAAGTAGTAAGCATTGAATCTCAAGAAATTTTAAAACAGTTTGCCTAGAAGGTTTTAGCCCACAAGAGTATTTTGATTTGTGAAAAAATTTCCGCAATTTACAAGTGAAAAAAAATGTCAGCAGACGTCCAAATTTATCTTTAAAGCAAATTATTTATTCAACAAAAATACATCTTATTTTGAAAAATTCAATAGGCTTACTACCTGAGATTATTTTATTTTTTCCAAAAGACTTTTTTTCTATAAGCCACAATTCTAGAATGTACGTTTACCGAACCATTGAATACATCAAATTGTTATTTTTCAAAAATATACTGTGTAAAATATTTTGTGTCATTTTCTTTAACCAAGACACAATTAACTAATTATATTTTAAAGTAACATTCCTCAAAACTCTACCTTTATGACACAAGTTTATTTCCTATTTGTTTTTTCTACAGAAAAATAAGTTTCTAACAAAATTACGTATTATTATTCACTTTGAGGAAAATAATCTCTTTTATTGGTTGAATATATGAAAAGTATCTGTCAAGGGACATATAAAGTGTTAAGTAGGTATATTTACAATTTCTTGTTTTTCATGTATCTAAAATCAATCATGCAGAATGGCTTATCCTAAACAAGTATATTTATTAAAAAAATGCCCTGCAATCTTCTATCTGATCAAAATAATAAGTCGTGAATTCATGTATTTTGAAAGTATCACTAAGTAGAAATAAAGCTTATGACAAAAAATTATCCCAAAATTTCTTGTTTTGAATAAAAGGACAAATATTCTCGTTCTTTATATATGAAATGGTCACAGGGCAAACAAGAACAAAATAAATCACGTAGCACTCCGGTATAGTTTATTTAATATACCTTCACCTTTTTAATACATTAGATACTTGCTATTGGGCTAACACTTGCCGACTAACCTACTCGTCGTTATCGCGGCTTATACTTACACACGTACTTCAGCTTACACAGATGTTGTATACGCAGTCTTGCTCCTCTACCTACTTTAAACTCTTCTGCTCTTTAAATAAGCGTATACCTGTTTTTTTTTACAATAGATCTGTTTTTAAGCAACTATCTTTTCTTTCCCGTAATTCCGTGATTAATTACTATCAACCCAAACTTTTACTCTTAATTTATTTTTTTTATTTTTGTTTTTTCTAACAATCTTTTTGAACGCCTTGGCTCAGTTCTCCTTTTTTTTTCAATGTGTCTTTTTGCAAGATCTACTACCTGAAATCTAACCTTATATGTTGCTTCTAAATATTTTTTGTCTATAATCGCCTCAGACCATAGTTCTGAGCTTTTTCAAAAATCTTTTGTCATCATTCTGTTACCTATTTGAAACTCTGCTTTTCTGCGACCTTTTCTAAATCTAATTTGATAATAACTGTTTTTCCTAAACCGTATTTTCAACACAAGGACTTAATGAGTACATTGGTATACGCGATTTTCTGTAAAACATTAGTCTTGCTGGACTTTCTCCCGTCGTAGAATGTTTCGTCGAACGATAGTGAAACAAAAATTTGTGTAATGCTTGTTTATTATTGTTCTTCTTCTGAAATAACACTTCAATCATTTTTTTTCAAAAGTTTTTACGAAGTTTTTGGCCGTTTTGTTTGTGGCTGGGTAAGCAGGAGCTCTATACGATGTTTAATGCCTAATTTTACAAGGAATTCTCGTCAACCCGTGAATTCTGAACAGCCCTCGAAAAACTTTAATCGTAGCTTCCGACGTTATTCTGCTCATTACAAATATTTCAAGCCATTTGGAATAAGCACCGATAACTAGTGAAAATTTATAACCCAAAAAGGGACTAGCGAAGTCTATATGTATTCTGTGCCACGGTCTTTCAGGACATTTCCATAGAATCAGTGGCGTTTTGCGAGGGTTGTCCTGATTTTCGCAGCATTTTTACAATTTCTCACCATTTTTTTTCAAGTCGATATTCATGTTTGGCCACAACACAAATAAACTGGCAATGCTCTTCATTTTTGAAATCCCAAAATGGCTAGCATGCAGCTTCTGAACTACATCTTCCTTTAATCTATTTGGTACTACAACTCTACATCCCCAGATTAAGCAACCCCGCTCAAGGGACAACTGTGAGCAAAGAGCTTTACTTCGTCTTTGACTTTTTTAATATTATTAGGCCAACCATCGTCTACAAGACGTTTTATTATAGCCAGTGTCTTATTTTTGCTTGTTTCTCTCGCCACCGCATTATAGTGCAAACACGCTATTTTACTTTCCACTACGCAGTGCAAATAAGTATATTCTTTAAATTTACTGGCAGAATCTTTTTTCAATTTACTAAGCGCTCACGGTCAACTAGAAAGGGCATCAACGTTACAATTTGGCTCTGAACGTATCCATTTAATTTCATTATTAAATATTGTTAGAAAATGGGCCCATCTTTGGAGTCTGCTTGCAGCAATTAACGTTATTCCTCTACTTGGACCTAGAATTCTTGCTACCGGTTTGTTGTCTGTACGCAATATAAACTTCCTACCATGAACAAAATCATAGAACTTCGTAACTGCAAATATTATTGCTGCTGCTTCTCGATCGGTTTGGGCATAATTTTTTTGAGCAGTGGATAACGACTTTGAAGCGTAAGGAAAAGGTTTTTCTCTATTAGAAACTTTATGGCTTAGCATTGCATCCAGACCATTTTGCGACGCGTCACAATCTAATATTAAAGGTGATTTCGAATTGTATTTTATTAACATTTCGCTTGATGTGAGATCTTTTTTGCATAGTTAAAATCTTTTTTACATTCTCAGGTCCAAGTGACCGAAATCTCATGATCCAGATCTTTAACTTTTTTTTTTAAAATTCACATTTACTTTTTTGAACTTTTAATTTGCTCTCTTCCAAACAGTTTAACACTATTTTTTAGGTCACTGCATGATCTTTTAATGTTTTACCAGTAACAGTTATGTCGTCGAGAAACGCCACTACATCTGGTATGTCATTAATTACCAATTCTATTAGTCTTTGAAAATATTTTAGGGCTAAAGCTATTCCACAGAGCATTTTAATATATCGTAACAATTCTTTATGAGTGCTAATAGTCAAGTATTGTCTTGACTCAACATGTACTAGAACCTGTTGATATGCTTCTTTTAGATCTTTTTTTTTATTCTTACGCCATGAAGCTTTGATATTAAGTAGTCTTACTCAGGCAGTTGATATCTATTAATTAGTAATTGTCGATTTAGTGTTATTTTAAAATCGCCGCATATGCAAATATCCCCATTGAATTTAATAACCAGTAAATTTGGTGTCACCCATTTACTATTTTCAGCAGGTTTTAATACGTTTTCTTGAATTAGCCGTTATTTATTACCATTTTATCAGTTTTCATTTCATGAATTTGTTCCGAAATCATTAATGGCCAAATTCCTATTGCCTTCAACCACGATCGACCTAAAAATGATGGGCTTCTAGCTTTTATGATATTTAAATCTGATTGTATTGTAAAATTGTTTGCTCTAACTTCTTCTTTACGTAACATTTTTATTGGACAAGTGACTGTTTTATCGTAGTTTTTAGATATTATGTCAGTTTGTACTATTTTAGTATTTGGAAAATACTTAATTTTATCGTACTTTAATATGGCTGAAACAGCTGCACCGAAATCAATCCCCATTTCAACTTCAATATATTTGATGCAAATTGATAAAAACTGTGGGTCTGTCTTTAATCTTCCGAATATATATACGGGTGCAATTAAAAAAAATTAACAGAAGTGTTTAATCTGAAATTTTCTAGTTTTAAAACTATACTCTCGGTACTGCTGCCTTTTGCTTTCATTGTATTAATTCTGCTCTGTAGAATAGGTGTAATGTTTGTGGTTTTAAATGGTTTTGAATTTTTTTACAATTTCTTCAAATGTCAATATCGCTGGTTTAGTTGAAGCACACACTTTTCGAATTAATGCACAAGTCTCCGCATTCACCTTACCCAAAAATCCTGCAAACTTCTTTTCCACTGCCGTAATCTCGTTTGCTGCGAAATATTGTTCCAGCCTTTTCCTACGCATTTTGCAATCGTCTGTTTTGAGATCAAAATCTAGTTCGTCTGATAATTTTATTTTCATTTTTACTTTTACAGTCTGAACAAGTACTTCACTTTTAATTAATTTTTTTGACTTCACGAACTTTCTTCACTTTCAGTTGAATATTTCTTTCTAATAGTCTCAGATAATAAAAGTCTCAAAGATACAATAGTCCTATTTTCGTCGACCAAAAACACACACGTACTTTAGTTCACACACACACTCACATACATAGTTAAAAGTTTGTCATAAGGACAACCGCGGGATTTCGCTGGGAGCGGGTGCTAATGTGAAACAGGGCACTCGATTCCAGCGGAATCGCGGTGAAATTTCAGC
>JAUELO010017164.1:0-11214 GCA_032357855.1 Amphibolips quercusostensackenii
GGGGTACAATTTCACAAAAATGTAATACCTTCTTATCATAGGAAAAAAATTTTTAAAAAAAGTTATTAATGTAATTTCTAAATGTTGTGTGTAAAAACCTTATGGAATATTAATACCCTTCATTTAACTATTTACATAAGCCTGATATTGACTATGGTGGACCAATTCTCGCTTTCACTCTACCTCATGTACTTTCTATTTCTCAAATTCGGAAAAGTTTTGTATTAATAGAAAATATGTTTCAAATTCTGTTCTTAATAATAAATATATTCTGCATACCCTTGGAATAAATTTAGATTCATTTTTAGTTTATTTCGGATAAACTAAAATAGAGTTTACAAAAAAATGGCAATTGGAATAGGTGAAAATTACGTCAAAGAAATTCTCATTTTCGAAAAGCTGAAATGTTTTGAAAATTATGCAAATAGATATTATAGTATTATATTCACCAATAGAGTTAAGGATGATCGTCAAGATAAAGATTACAGCAAAGAAGATCCCCATTTTACCCAATTAGTTGAAAAACTGATTAATGCGTTAATGAAGAATTTCATTGACACTGTATCATCCAATGAATTTTCTGGTGTTTCTTTATCATGTATATATATATGGTATCTTAATCTTGAATTAAGCTACGCTTGTCCTTCTGAGATATTCACATTTATGTTTAATAAATCATTCCTATAATAGCCTCGCGAATAAGGATTTATTGAGGAAAAAGTATTTTTTTCTGAATAAAATTGTTACATAATTTTTCTATGGCCCTAGACCACCTAAATTTCTTCGAAAAGTATCGTAGAGAATATAGATAAAGCTTTGTTTAGAAACATTCGTGTTCAAAGAAAATATGCCCCAAGGTATGATGCGAGCTATGTCACTCTTTACGAGTACTCAGTTTTAGAGTAGTTTTCGTTCTTGATGGTATTCTTGCAAAAAAGAATGATTTTTTTTATGGCAATTATTTCAAACATAAAAAAATATTATTTAGTAAAAAATGGTATCTTTTACCGAACTTTCGTTTCTTATCAATTTATTTGTATGCATCCTATTCTTAAAAATTATTTTTATTGCTTCATTTTAATGATTTAATCCTGACATTTTTATAAGAAGAGGCTTGAGATAATGCATATGACCTTGGACTTCTTTAAAATACGTGACGCTATTATCTAATAAAGATACAAAGAGTAACAAATTTAAATATTTTGTGAATTTTTCATTTCAACTGATTTTTTTTTATCATTACAGTGTCGAGAATTTTGCTTGTCGTAATTTTTTAGTCATCCTAAAGAGCATTGCATTTATATAGCTTTATTAAGAATTTTATTTTCAATGATATGCATGTTATAAATAATATTTATTTGGTACCCTATAAAATTAAGAAAGCTTAGAAGGTGCTATACTTGGTAATTTTTTCAGAAATCATTGATTTTGGAATATGATAATGTATGAGAAAAATACAAAATTGTGACACAAAAATATTTTTTCGATATTTTAGGTTGTAAATTTTGAGAGCTTTTTTCTGTTTTCTGTTTTGTTTTCTTGCTGAGATTCAAAAAATATCTAAATACAGTTCTCTAATATTTTAAAGAAAAGAAGCTTTTAAGACTACTAAAATGTTCCAAGAGATTACGAAATTTCTTTCAAAGTTTTTAGGAAAAATTAAAATGGTTTTAATTTTTAGAAATTTATTTTAAGCCCAGATTTTAAAAGATTTGAAAACATTAAAAGGTATTATCAAAATTGTTGAAAAAGATTCTCGCAGATCCAAAGACTATTTTTTGAATTTTTAGGATTTTAAAAATATTTTAGGAAAAATTTGAATCATTTAAACAGAAAGTTAAAATTTTTTTAAAGATTTGAAAATAATTTTTAACTCAAAAAGATATAAAAAAATTTCAAAGAAAACGCAGGTTTATGAATATTTTTAAATACAATTTTAAAGGTTTCTAAGAATTTTTTGAAAGGTTTAAAGATAATAAAAAATATTTTTTTCTATTCTTAATTACAATTTGTTTTAAAAAATTAATGTTTTGAAAATATTTTAAATATTTTAAAACATTCTCAATAATGTCAAAAAATAATGTGAAAGATTTTAAGGCAAGGCTTTTAATTTCGCAGAATTAAAAAAATGAATTAATTAAAAAAAATATTTAAAAGGTTTAAAATTTAAAAATGATTTTAAATTAAATTAAAAATCAAAAAAATTGTATACAATATATATTTTCTATCAATTTGAAAAAATATCAAAAAGCTTTTTAGGCTTTTGAAAAGGTTTTTAGAGATTAAAAGATCGTCCTGAAATTTCTAAAAATGGAAAGACAGAAGAATCCCGAATAATAAAATTCTCGGCACTAAAATTACATTACATTACATTATATTCGAATTCATGATAAAAAAAAACTTCTGTTTCAAAACTCTAAAAGGCTTCCGAGAATTTATAAAATATTTCAAATTTTCTTCTGATGCTTCAAAAGTGCAAAATATCTTCTAAACCAACCCGAATTTTACCTAAAATTTGATGAGATATTGTGAAATGAATAAAAATCTTTCAAATGTTCTCCATAATTTTTTTCCACATCTGAAATCTTCAAAAAAATTTTGAATTTTTTTTTTTAAATTGCAAGAAATGTTTATATAATCCTAAAATCATACTAGTGATTATAGATGCATGTGTTTAAAAAAATTGTGAAAACGAAATTCCAAATAACAAAAAATATATAAAGTGATTTATAGTGTGTAACAAAATGATAAATAGATTAAATATTTAAATTATTCATGTTTAATCTCACCTTAGCAGCTGATAGTAATTTCCATTTTCTTTTCTGTGACATTCCAAATATTGTGTTTTAAGTGATTTCTAAACAAGACAGTTTGAAGTAGTTTTATTTTTTGATTAATTGTGTAGCTAAATTAATAATATATCAGTAAATTGTAATAACGCCGGTTGAGTTCTTCGTCTAGCCATATTGTGCTTTTTCTACTGCATTTTTCTCTTTGCAGCGTGTATTCTACAAGAATGGTTTTACTTTTTAATTACCATTTCATCTTAGAAACTAATTAGTAACTATTTTTTGATTATGAACTATAAGTATACTAAATTAATTAATTTTGTTTAAAATTGATTTACTTTGTTAAAATATAATTTTCACGTTGAAGATTCATATTTTTTTTTTAAATTCATCTCTTTCGTTCTGGACTGAATTATTTTCTGAAAAATTCGTCTCTATTTTTCAAACCAGCGATTTTTTATCAAAAATTGAAATCTGGCTTGGTTAAAAATCCAATCAATTAGTTGAGAGTTGAACTAAATTTTCTAATTCTTATTTTTTTTGGTAAAAAATTCATAATTCGAGTTGAAGATTCATCTTTTTCGTTAAATATTTGACAATTTTGTTAAAAATTCGTTGCTTCAGTTTAGGATTAAACTTTTTTGTTGAAAATTGACCTATTTTCTTGAAATCTTATGTATTTTTTCAAAAGTTTGTCTTTTATTGAAAATACAACTATTTGGTTGAAAATATCATAAATCCGGAAATTTCCAAACAAATACGTCTAATATAGTTTATTTTTCGAAATAATTTTTTTGTTCAGTTAACCGTAGTATTGATAAATTGAAATGAAACAAGTTAAGACCATTGCCTGATCATTCTGTACTTTTTCTACTGATTTTTTCTCTTTCTCTAAATGTATGTGCCACGAAAATGTTTCATATTTTTAAATAGTTTTCTATCTTAAAAATAATTAAATTTAAATTTTTTGATTATAAACCATGACACTATTACATTTTTATACGGAATTCATGATCTTGGTAAAAAATTCACCTCTTTGGTATAAAGTGCAACTTTTTCGTCAAGATTTAATATTTTCTCATTAAGAGTTTAACTAGTTTGTTAAAAATTTCTCAGTTAAAGTTGAATTTCTTAATTAAAAACTTATTTATTTTGTTGAAAGTTCGTCTTTTTTGTAAATCAAAATCTTATTTGTCAATTTCTAACTATTACATTTTTTGTAGAAAATTTATTTTTTTTCGGGTGATAAATCAACTATTCGGTTAAAAGTTTAACTTTTTGAAATATTTCGTTAAAAATTCGTTGCTTTTTAGTGTGGAACTTATTTTTTTAATTATCTAAAAATTTACCTTCCTAATTTCTTAGTAAAAACTGTATCTTTTCAGTTGAAAATTTTTCTTCTCAGTAGAAAAGGCTCCTTTGTTAAAATGTTATGTATTTTTGGAAAAATGTTTCTATTTTAAAAGAAAATTAATCTTTACGGTCAAAAATAATTCTTTTTTGTCAAAATATAACTATTTAATTGGAAAGTTATCTACTTTGTCTAAAATGTAATATTTTCACCTAAAATTTCAGAAACTTAAGGCATTTGAATACATCAAGTATTATAGATCTCGAGATTTCAAATTGAAATATTTCAAATATTCTGATTTTTGAAGTAATTTCGTAGGTAGAATATCAGCATATTGATAAATTGAAATAAAACCAGTTGAGTATATTGTCTTACGATACTGTACTTCTTCTACTGCATTTTTCTCTTCCTTTCAAATATATATTCTACAATTATAATTATTAACTATGAGTTCTAAGTGATATTTGTAACTAACTAGTTCAATTTTTAACTTGTTTGTTAAAACTCATCATTTAGGTCAAAAATTTATGTCTTTGGATGAAAATTTAACTATTTATTGAAAATTTGTTGTTTTGATGGAAGTTTCAACTATTTTCTTAAAATTCTTCTTTCTTCGTTGAATTCAACTCTCTTTCTTGAAAAACACAAATAATTTTTTGGTTGGAATATAAACTATAACATTTTGGTTAAAAATTATTTTTTTTTGTGAAAATTTCACTTACTTGTTGAAAATTAATTGTATTGGTTAAAAATTCAACCATTTTGTTGAAAATTTGTCTGTTTTAATCATTATCATTATTTTTAAAATGAAAATTAGTTTAATGTAAAATTCATGCTAAAAGAGTTTTTTTTCTTTTGAGTTAATTATTTTTATTTAATAGGTGGCGAGTTTCAAAGTATTTCATAACTTATTTCAATTTTTCTAAACAATTATTGTACGTGTAAACAATTTTCCTTACCTTAAAATCGTAAAACTTTTTTAATTTACAGAATAAATGATATAGTTGACGAATTTCAAGAATAATATTTCTTGTTTGAAATACTTGGTAATGATTTAAACAATTTTCATTCCCTTAATCAATTTTCCCCCTGCATATCGTAAAAAGCTATTATTGACTAAAACCAATGACACATTTAATAAATCAGAAGAATAATATATTTTCTAACGATATTTCACAATTATATAAACAATTTTAATCTGTTTAATCATTTTCTCTTTGTATATTTCAATAAGGTACTACTTTCTGGTATCAATAATACAGTCAATAAATTCTAAAAGTGATATTTTGTTGTAAAAATAGTATGCAATTATTTAAACCATTTCTATTTTTAAACAAAACGTTTTTTTTATGATGATATTCGATCTATTAAAATGCTTTGAGCTTCTAAAATTTTAAGTGAAAATATCACATTTTTACAAAGTAGATAAAATGTTCACTAAATGGTTTTATCTTAAACGAAAAAGATTAATTTGTAACCATTAGGATTAATTTTCTACCAAAAAAGGAAAATTTTCCATGAAATACCTGAAATTTCAAAAAAATAGTCTAATTTTTTACTAAAAAGATAAATTTAAAACTGAAGAATTGATTAGATAAACCTTTAGATTGATGTAAAAAGAATGAATTTTACACTGAAAAGCAACGGGATTTTCACAAAATATTCCGATTCTGAACAAACTAATAAATTTTTAAATAAAAAAATTATGAATCTTTGGTAAAAGATAAATTTTAAAACAGAAATTAAACCTTCAGCCAAGTAGTTGAATCATCACCCAGAAAAGATGAATTTTTAACGTTAAGAATTAAATAGTTGATATTTCAACAAGCAAGATTTATTCTTAAATAAATTTTTTTTTCGCTCATTAAAAACGAATTTTCAACAAAATAGTTAAAGTTTTAACCAAATAATTTACTTTTAATGCTAAATTTTCAACAAACTAGTTCATTTTTCAATCAGAACATATTAAATTTTGACAAAAAAGTTACTTTTTTTCCAAAGAGGTAAATTTTTAACAAAAAAGATGAATTCTCAATGAAAAATGTCATAGTGTATTTGAACTAAAAGAGATTTTAATTATAAATGAAAAGCAGTTAAATTCAAACAAAGAAGACGCATTTAGAACCAAATATTTGAAAATATTAATAATTCTCATTGTTCATAATTAAAAAATGTTGGATAATTGATTTCTAAGTTGAAACCGCATTTAAAAATATAAACTTTGTGCTATATATATTTAAAAGGAAAAAAGCAGTAGAAAAAGTAAGTAACATAATCTGTTCAGCAAATAAAGTATATTAGATCAATTTTGTTTGAAATTCCCGGGACTATGATATTTTTAACTGAATAGTTGTATTTTCAATAAAAAAGACGTAATTTGTAAAAATACATATAATTTCAACAAAATAGTTTGATTTTCTACTAAAAATTAATTTTGAACCAAAAAGACTAATTTTCATCAACATAGTTAATTTCTCAACCAAAACAAAAAAATTTTAACAAAATTGTTAAATTTTTATCCAAAAAGATTAATTTTCAACTAAAATGGTGAATCTTAAAATAAAAAAATATGTTCAATATTTTCCACCAAATAATTCAATTCTCAACGGACAAGATAAATTTTTAAATTAAATAATGAATCTTTAACTAAGAAAGGAATTCTTAACAAAGTGAATCAATTTTAAAAACAATAGTTGAATTTTCAACCAAAAAAATTATTTATTATCAATTTGAAAATTATAATAATATAAAAACTATTAAAATAAAAACAGAGAAAAAAATTGTATTTGAAAAAATTCATTAAAAATAATTTTTTTTTTTTCATTTAATGAATTTAACTTTTTTATTTTATTTAGTTTATTTCCAAAAATCTAAGGATTTCAATCCGAAATAGTATAATATATTCTAATTTTTAGATAAATTTTATGGTTGAATTAACAATAGAATTGATAAATTGTCATAAAGCGAGCAATGTTCCTAGTCTTACCATACTTTGCCTTCTCTACTACAATTTATTCTTCCTTTCAGTAGTATATTTTTTGGAAATTATTCATATTTTGAAAAATGTTTTCATGTCTTTATGTAATAAATCATTTTTCGAAGATAAACTTTAATTTTTAATTAATATTTTCATTAAAAAAAGAAATATATTTTCAATTTCAGGAGAGACTGTAAATGTCGATAACACATGTATTGCCATCTGACTAAGCCTCTGTGAAACGTATACAGTTTCTCAGAAATAGTTCTCCAGGATCACGGCATGAGGCGCTTCTTGTTCATTTTACGGTCAATAAAATCTTATTCGTTCGTATTTTTTTTTTTTTAATTATTTATTTTTTACATGAAACGAATATTTTTCATCATAAAAATATTACAGTATAGAAAAAAGAAATTACTTTTTTGTAATGCTTGAAAAAATAAAAATTAGTGACTTTATTTTACAAGTAAAGCATCTTAATACAGACTGTAGACTTTTTGATCTGTTTCTCTTCTTTCTTTTATTTAAAGTGATTTTTCTTTTTTTCCTTGTATTTCAGAAACATGTTTTATGAGAATTTATATTCTCAGCTAAAAATCAAATCATTTATGGATAGTTGAACTACTTTGTTACCAATTCATCTAGTTCGCTAAAGGTTAAACTATTTTGATGAGGAAAAAAATAATTTAGTTAACAATTTATTCTATTACCCGAAAAATAAGCAACTTTATTTTTTTGTATAAAATTATCATTTTTGGTTAAAAGTTGAACCGTTAAATCTTTTAATAAGAATTTATCTTTCTTCCTTGAAAATTCGACTACCTAGTTAAGAACTAAATTACTTTGTTACAAATTTATTTTTATAGTGAAATATCAATCTCCTTCTTTTTTGAAATTCACATATTTTGTCTAAGTTTCTCTGTTTTCTTTAAATTAATTTCACATAATAAAAATTTACCTACTACATTATTGGTTAGAAACTCATCGTTATTAGTTAAAAATTTCATTATTTGGTTAAAAAATGATACATTTTGTTGCAAATTCTTATTTTCTTGTAGAAAATTAATATCCTTGATTAGAAATTCAACTACTTGGTTAAATTCTTAATTACTTTGTCAACAAATGATTCTGCTGGTTGAAGCTACATCTTTTTAGTTTGTTCATAATTCGTTTTTTTGTAGAAAATTCAACTACTTAGTTAAAAGTTGAACTTCTTTGTTAGAAATTCAATTTTATTGTTGAACACTAATCATTTTATTAAAAAATTCAACTATTTTGTTCAAAAATTAATTGTTTTGTTAAAAATGAAACGACATGGTAAAAAATGTAATTATTTTGTGGCAAATTAAACTGTTTTGTCAAAAATTCGTCTTTTTAAAGAGAATGGTTGTCTTTTTGATTAAGAGTTAAACTGTCTTTTGAAAAATTCATCTTTTTAATTGTTTTTTTAACAATTAATTGTTTGGTTAAAAATTTATCATTAGAGGTAAAAAATTAAACAATGTAGTTAAAAATTTTATAACTTTGTTGCAAATGTAATTATTTTGTATAAAATTCAAATATTTTATTAAAAAGTTATTTTTTATTTTTCATAAATTTAGATGCTTGAGGTAAAAGATCCTTTTTGCAGGTTGAAAATTTATTCTTATTAGATTGACAAGTTCTTGGTCAAAAGTCTATCTTTTTCAATTGAAAATTTAACTGTCTTCTAAATTTCGTCTTTTTAGTTTGAGCAGTCGACTACTTGGTCAAAAATTCAACAGCTTGAGGTTAAATTCAATTATTTTTTGTTTTGAAATTCGACCATTTGATTGAAAATTCATGTCGTTGTTTTAAGAATTTAATTCTTTTCTTTCTTAACTGAAAAATCTGTTTTGGTTGATCAATTCAACTCTTTTGTTGATTTATCTTATTTGGTTAAGGACTAAAATAATTTCTTAATAATTTAATTACTTGCTTGCAAGTTGAACTTATGTGTTAAAAATACAGTTTTTTGGATAAGATGCATAACAGAAGTTGTAAATTTAACTATTTTACAAAAATTTGATTATATTTTTGGAAAATTTACTAAATTGTTGAACATCTGTCATTTTGGATAGAGAATTCAAATCCCTTAAACAAAATTCGTCTTGGAGGCTGGAAAACTCAACTATTTGGTAGGAAAACTATATATTTACATATTTATTAATTTTGTTGAAAATTCAATTCTTTCGTTATAAATGTAACAATTTGGTTTAAAAATCATCGTTTTTTTTTGTAATTTAACAGCTTTAAACAATTAAACTCTCTCCTAAAAAAACAGTGTGTGGCAATGTGGTGAATCGCCACACAAAAGGTAGACTCGAATAGAGAGAGAAGGAAAAAATTAAAGAAGAAAAGGGGAAAAGAGAAAAGAAAGTGAGGGAAAGGGTAACATGGTCAGGGTAAAAGGGAAAAAGAAAGGGAAAAGGGGGAAAAGGGGTAAAGGAAAAGAGGAAGGAGGAAAGTAAAAAGGGAAAAGGACAAAGGGTAAAAGGAAAGAGCAAAAGAGGAGAAGGGAAACAGAAAAAGGATAGTGGGAAAGGGTTAGGGAAAAAGGTAGAACAAAAAGAAAGATGAAAAGTTTGAAAAAAATTAGGGAAGTTAAATGCGAAAGTGGGAATGGTAAGAGTAAACGCTAAAAGGGTAAGGGGAAAGAGGACAAGAAAAAATAGAAAGAGGAAGAGGTAATTAAAAAGGAAAAAGGGAAAGCGGAATGTAAGAGAGAAAAAGATTTCTCAGTTCATAACCTTCTTGGTCGTACGGTTCTACGTTTGTACGGTCAATCTTTTTTAATCAATTCACTCCCGTCCTAAAAAAAGATTTACCTAAAAAATTTGTCACTGGGACAAGGGAAAAGGAAACAGGAAAAAGGAAAAAAGGAAAAAGGAAAAGGGATCATGAAAAAGGGAATCAAAAAAGGTAAAAGGAAAAAAGGGAAAAGGAAAGAGAAAGATAAAAAAAAGAGAAAAGAGCAAAGAGAAAAAAAAGAGAAGAAAGGAGAGAGAAAAGAGGAAATAGGACAGAGGAAAGAGGAAGAAGAAAAGAGGAAAGAGGAAAGAGGAAAGAAGAAAGAGAAAAAAGAAAAGAGGAAAGAGGAAAAAGGAAGGAGGAATAAGAAAAAAGAAAAGAAGAAAGATGAAGAGGGAAAGAGTTGTCGGAAATGAGAAAAACGAGAAGGGAAAAGGCAATAGGCAAAGGAGAAAGGTGAAAGAGCAAATGAGAAAAGAGAACGGGAAATAAGAAAGAGGGAGAGAAAAAGGGAGAAAAGAAAAAAGAAAGGAGAAAAGTAAAAAGGAAAAAGGACAAAGAGTAAAAGGAAAGAGGGCAAGAGGAGAAGGAAAATGGAAGAAGAATAGAGGGAAAGGGGTAGGGAAAAAGGAAGAACAAAAAGAAAGATGAAAATGTTAAAGGAAATGGGGAGAGGTAAATGCAAAAACGGGAAAGGTAAGAGTAAATGATAAAAGAGTAAGGGGAAAGAGAGCAAGAGAAAAAAGAAAGGGGAAGAGGTAATTAAAAAGGGAGTAGGGGAAGCGGAATGTAAGAGAGAAAGAGATTTCTCGGTTTATAACCTTCTTGGTCGTACGGTCCTATGTTTGTACGGTCAATCGTTCTTAATCAATTTACTCCCGTCCTAAAAAAAGATTCACCTAAAAAATTTGTCACCGTGACAAGGAAAAAGGGAACAGGAAAAAGGAAGAAAAAAAAGAGAAAAGGGGTCATTAAAAAGGGAATCGAAAAAGGTAAAATGGAAAAAGGAAAAAAAAACAAGAAAGATGAAAGAGAAAAGAAAAAAGAGGAAAGAGGAAAGAGAAAAAAGAAAAGAGAAAAAAGGAGAGAGGATAGAGAAAATAGGACAGAGGAAAGAGGAAAAGGGAAAAAAGAGGAAAGAGGAAAGAGGAAAGAGGAAAGAGGAAAGAGGAAAGAGAAAAGAGGAAAGAGGAAAGAGGCAAGAGGCAAGAGGCAAGAGGAAGGAGGAAAGAGAAAAGAGGAAAGAGGAAAGAGGAAAGAGGAAAGAGGAAAAAGGAAAAAGGAAAGAGAAAAGAGGAAAAAGAAAAGAGGAAAAAGGAAAGGGAAAA
>JAUELO010017171.1:0-11213 GCA_032357855.1 Amphibolips quercusostensackenii
TACTTTCAACTGTCAGAGAAGACACATTGTAGAAAGTAAACTTCCCGTTGAAATACCCGTGCTTCTTCTCCGAGACAGCAGAGTGCGCTAGTGTCGAGTATACGGTCAGCTTCTACTCTCTTCCATACTCTCTGTTTTAAGTAAGGAAGCAAATGCCAATGAGCTAATGAGCCAATAAGCGCAGCTCAGTTCAAGCATGCGCATATTTCTTGGGATCACTTTTAAGATTAGCAATCGAATGACATTCGAAGTAGGTAATACGACTCGCCGCTTTTCCATCAATCCACCGCCACCTTGTCGTACACCAACTTTGCTTTAAAAATTCATTTTATTATTTAAAGATCCATCTCTCTGTTTTAAATTTATGTACTTTTTTAAATTTACTTTTTAAAATACCTTCTTTGTTAAAAATTCATTTTATTATTTGGAGGGCCACCTCTTTTGCCGAAAATTTAACTTTTTTAGTGACATTTTTTTTTTGAATAATTTTTTCAACTAAAAATTTCAATATTCTATTTTTGGTTAGTAATTACACGATTTGGCTTAAAATTCATATATTTAATTGTAAATTTTTCTTTTCGTGTAAAAATATTAATCTTCTTTGTTGAAAATTCAGATACTACTTGGTTAAAGATTTAACTTCTTTGTTGAAAATTCATTCTGTTAATTGAAGATCCATCTCTCTGGTTGAAAATTCAACTATTTTCTTAAATTCGTTTTTTTTAAATTCATTTTTTTTATAGAAATTTAATTATTATGTTTTCGGTTAAAAATTGATCGTTTTCAGTTGAAAATTCAACAATTTCGTCAAAAATTGATGAATTTCATTGTAAGTTCGTCTTACTTGGTACAAAATTAATCTTCTTGATTGAAAATCGAACTACTTTGTTAAAAATTTATCATATTATTTAAAGAGCAAGCTTTCTCGCTAAAAAATTAACTAATTTTGTTAAAAACTGCTTTTTTTTTAAATAATTTTTTCAACTAAAAATTTTAATATTCTATTTTTGGTTGATAATTCCACGATTTGGTTAAAAATTGATATATTTTATTCTACATTTTTCTTTTTTGGTGAAAATATTAATCTTCTTTGTTGAAAATTCAGTTACTACTTGGTTAAAGGTAAAACTTTTTTGTTAAAAATTCAATCTATTATTTGAAGATCCATCTCTCTGGTTGAAAATTCAACTACTTTTTGCGATTTGACTATTTTTTATTAATTTTCTAACTGGGGAGTGAATCATTTTGTTTTCGGTTGAGAATTGCTCGTTTTAGTTGAAAATTTAACCATTTTGTTAAAAATTAATGAATTTAATTGTAAGTTCGTGTTTTTTGGTACAAAATTAATCTTCTGTATTAAGAATTGAACTTTTGGTTAAATATTTATTTTATTATTTAAAGTGTCATCTCTCTTGCTAAAAATTCAACTTTTATGTTAAAAATCTTTTTTTTTTTAAATTAATTTTTTTAACTGAAAATTCCATTCTTCTATTTTTGTTTAAAAATTCAACAATTTATTTTTAAAAATATATATTTTATTGTGAATTTATATTATTTGGTAGAAAATTAATCTTCTTGGTTGAAAATTAAGTTACTACTTGATTAAAGATTTAACTTCTTTCTTAAAAATTCATTTTATGAATTAAAGATCCATCTTTCTTGTTGAAAATTTATCTACTTTTTTAGATTTTTTTTGTAATTTATTTTTTAACTAAAAATTCCATTATTTTGTTTTTGGTTGAAAAGTGATCGTTTTTTGTGGAAAATTCAATAATTTCTTTAAAAATTGATTAATTTTATTGTAAGTTTGCCTTTTTTAGTACAAAATTAATTTTTTTGATTAAAAATTTAATTTCTTTGTTAAAAATTTATCTTATTATTTAAAGAGCCATCTTTCTTGCTAAAAATTCAACTATTTTGTTAAAAATGTTTTTAAAAATAATTTTTTAAACTAAAAATGTCAAGAATTAAGTTAAAAATTTATATATTTTATTGTAAATTTATTTTCTTCTGTAAAAAGTTAATCTTCTTGGTGGAAAATTTAACTCCTTTTTTTTAAAATTCATTTTATTATTTGAATATCTTCCTCTCTGTTTAAATTTTTACCACTTTTTTCGATTTATTTTTGAAAATTACTTTTTTAACTTAAAATTTAATTATTTTGTTTACGGTTAAAAATTGATCGTGTTTAGTTAAAAATTAAAAAATTTAGTTAAAAATTGATGAATTTGATTATAAGTTTGTCTTTTTTGGTACAACATTAATCTTCTTGATTAAAAATTGAACTTTTTTGTTAAAAATTTATTTTATTATTTAAAGAGCCAGCTATCTTGCCGAAAATTCAACTTTTTTGTTGAAAATTGTTTTTTTTTTTTAATTTTTCAATTGAAAATTTCAATACTCTATTTTTGGTTTAAAATTTAACAATTTTGTTAGAAATTTATATTTTTTATTGTAAATTTATCTTTTTTGGTATAAAATTAATCTTCTTGGTTAAAAACCGAGTTACTACTTGGTTAAAGATTTAACTTCTTTGTTAAAAATGTATTCTCTTATTTAATAAGCCATCTCTCTTGCTGAAAATCCAACTACTTTGTTAAAAATCTTTTTTTTTTATAATTTTTTTAACCAAAAATTTCAATATTCTATTTTTGGTTAAACATTCAACAATTTGGTTAAAAATTTATATTTTTTATTGTGAATTTATATTTTTTGGTAGAAAAATAATCTTTTTGGTTGAAAATTCCGTTACCGCTTGGTCAAAGATTTAACTTCTTTGTTAAACATTTATTCTATTATTTAAAGATCCATCTCTCTGGATAAAAATTTAACTACTTTTTCAAATTCACTTTTTTTTTAAATTTATCTTTTGATTGGAAATTTAATTATTTCATTTCCGGTTAAAAATTGATCGTTTTTAGTTGAAAATTCCACAATTTTGTTAAAAATTGATGAACTTTATTGCAATTTTGTCTTTTCTAGTACAAAATAAATCTTCTTCATTGAAACTTGAACTTCTTTCTAAAAAATTATTTTATTATTTTAAGAGCCATCTCTCTTGCTAAAAATTCAATTATTTAGTTAAAAATTGTTTTTCTTATAAATAATTTTTTTACCTGAAAATTTTATTCTTCTATTTTTGGTTGAGAATTTAACAATTTGTTTGAAAATATATGTATTTTTTTGTGAATTCATCTTTTTTGGTAGTAAATTAATCTTCTTAATTGAAAATTCAGTTACTACTTGGTTAAAAATTTAACTTCTTTGGAAAAAATTTATTTTATTATTTAAAGAGCAACCTCTCTTGCTAAAAATTTAACTATTTTGTTTGAAAAAACTTTAAAATAATTATTTTAACTAAAAATTTCATTATTCTATTTTTGGTTAAAAATTCAACAATTTGGTTGAAAATTTACACATTTCATTGTCAATTTACATTTTTTGGTAACAAATTAATCTTCTTCGGTTAAAAATTCAACTTCCTTATGCGATTGATTTTTTTTTTATAATTCTTTAACTGGAAATTTAATAATTTTGTTTCCGTTTGAAAATTGATCGTTTTTAGTTGAAAATTTAACAATTTCTTTAAGATTTGATCAATTTTATTCTAAGTTTGTCTTTTCTGCTAAAAAATAATCTTCTTGAATAAAAATTAAACCAGTTTCTTAAAAATAATTTTTTTTACTGAAAATTTCATTATTTTATTTTTTGTTGAAAATTAAACAATTTAGTTGAAAATATGTATTTGATTGTAATTTCGTCTTTCCTGGTTCAAAATTAATATTTTAAATTCAAAATTAAACTTTTTTGTTAAAAATTAATTTCGTTATTTAAAGAGTCAGATAAGAATTCAAGTCTTCAGTTGAAAATTGTTTTTTTTTTTATAATATATTACTGTAAAATTTCATTCTTCTGTTTTTGTTTAAAAATTGAACAGTTTAGTTGAAAATATATATGTATTTTATTGTAAATTCATATTTTTTGGTAAAAAATTAATCTTCTTGGTTGGAAATTCAGTGACCACTTGGCTAAAAATTTACATTTTTTGTTTAAAATTCATTTTATTATGAAAAGAGTTATCTTTCTTAATAAAAATTCAACCTTTATGTCAAAAATTCGTTTGTTTATATAATTTTTTTAACTGAAAATTTTCTTCTATTTTTGGTTTAAAATTAAACAATTTAGTTGAAAATTTATGTGTTTCGTTGTAAATTTAACTTTTTTAGCAGGAAATTATAATTTTTAATTAAAAATTTGTTGATTGATTGATTGAAAATTCAACTATTTCACTAAAAATTTTTTATTTATTTGAAAAAAATTTCTTTATCTGCATATTCAATCCTTTTATTTTTGGTTTTAAATTTAAGAATTTGGTTGCAAATTTATGTATTACATTCCAAGAACTTTTTATTAAAAAATTAATTTTTATATTTGAAAGTCCATTTCTTTTGGTTCTTTTATTTAGTTGAAGATTTAAATATTTGGTTGAAAATTCAACTATTTTGTTAAAGTCATAATTTTTTGGTTTCAAATTAATTATTTTTATTTGAAAAGTAAAGTATTATACTTTTGGTTAAAAATTCATCTCTTTTGGTTGAAAATTAAACAATTTTGTTAAACATTCTACAGTTTTCATGAAGTTATCTTTTTTTTCGAAGATTTTACAGTTTTATTGAAAATCCGTATTTTTAGTTAAAATATCAAAAGATTTTACAAAATGTTTCACAAAAATTGTAAAGATTTCAAGAATTTCAAAAATTTTAAAAAGGCGTGCACAATAAATTAAAAACTTTTCACAAAAATTTCTCAAAGATTTCTAACATTTCATTAAGATTTCAAGGATTTCAAAGATTTGGCGGAGGCGCGTACATCAGATTTTGAAAATTTCGCAAAGATTTTAAAACTTTGAAAAGATTTTAAGGGTTTTAAGGATTTTGAAATCATATTTCTTAGATTTCAAAACATTGAAAAGAATTTAAACAATTTTAAATTTTTTAATGTGATATCAAAAGATTTCACAAGAGTTTTAAAGATCTTATAAAAAATTCATTAAGATTTAAAAAGAATACAAGAATTTCAAAAATGTCGAAAAGGGTTTCAAAGATTTCAAACCATCTTAAAGATTTTTAATGATTTCAAAAAGTTTTAATAAATTTAAAAGATTTTAAAAGATTTTGATAATTCAAACGAATGTAAAAGATTTTACAAACAAAGATTCTCTTCGAATAGAGTTAGAAAGTCACGGTTTTTTAAAAATATTTTTAATTATTGTTCAATTTTTAATTAGAGCAGAATAATACTTGATTTTTTCGACACAAATAATTGTTTAAACATTTTATTATTATTGTTAATAATATTCTCTTAGAATAATGATAGAAAATTTTATTTTTTCACAATGTTTTCACTTTTTGTCCAGTTTTCAATTAGAGTGAGATTAGTTTTCCTTTGACTTTTTATTTATGTACAAAAAATGAATAAATCCCAAAAAAGATAATTTTTTAAAGTAGTATTGTTTTAAGTGAATTATTTTTGCTTTTTTCCCAATGTTTGAGAAAATTAATTAAAACAAAAAAGATATAATACACAAGAGACAAAAACAAAAAATGAAATAATCAAATGTAGGTAGGAGGATTTGGTCTGTAAATGACTTGTGAAAGTTTTGTTTTGAATTACAACAAGAAATTTATTGCAAAGCGTGAAAGAAAAATTTGGAACTGCAAATATTTTAATATCAGCCCTCCGTTCCTTTTCTATAAAGAACAATAATTTGTTTAAACAATTATTTTGCTAAATTTAATTAATTGTTAGGTCACTTTAATTAAAAAATAGACAAATAGTTTAAAAATTTCCGAAAAAACCGGAAGTTTCGATCATTTAGCAAGTAGAATATTATAAACAATAATATTTCATTGTTCAAACAATTATTTTTGTTACTTTGAATTAATTATTACTTCAGTGTGTGTAAAAACTAGACAAATAGTTATAAATTTTAGAAAAACCCGCAATTTTCTAGCATGATTTAGATTGAATATTTGTAAGAATAGTAATAAATTTGTTTAAACAATTAATTTCGTTGACTTTAGGTTATCATTTACCAGATTTTAATTGAAAATTCGACAAAGAGTGAAAACATTTTCGAGAAATCTGCGGTTTTCTAGCATTATTCTAAGAGAATATTATTAACAATAATATATTGTTTAAATAATCATTTATATTAACATTTATTAAGTATTACCTCGCTCTAATTAAAAATTGAACTAAAAATGACAAAATTTCGAAAAAACTGCGACTTCCTAACTCTATTCTAAGAGAAAAATGCTAAAAACAATAATAAATTGTTTAAACAATTCATTGTGGCATCCAGTCATCAGCATAAAGTTGTATTTATTAGACTAGATACAATTTGCATTGAATAAAACGCAAAAAAAATCATAATTAGCGCCAAAAACTCGCAGAACCCATTTTTTCACTTATGGGAGTTTTTTGGGACCCTATAAAACAGAACACCTCGAAATATCATTTTATTCAAAAGAAAAAAAAATCGCTTATTTTTATGTGGATTCGAACAAATTTTTGACAATATGCATACAAATTCTAACAAATTTTTTTATGACTACCCTGCTGCTTATACATAACTGTCAAAGACAACAGTAATTGTGAAAATCATATACATCTTAACGTTTTAATTTTGAAATTTTTTCTTTATTTATAATAAAATCAATCTAGTATAATTTAGTTATTTATTTCTTCGCTCTCAATCTAAAAAATAAACTTCAAAACAATGAGCACTCTGTCAACTTGTATGTACTCATAACCTTACCATATGTCACCCTTAACACTTGTCATTATAAAAAAAATTATTTTCCGAATCTTTTCAGGAGAAAAATTTGCATTTCTTCTTACAGAAATTAATAATGTTTATGATCTTCAAACATAAATACATATTTCTCAAACAATTTCTTCACTATTTACAGATGCAGAACCGTCAAATGCAGTCAATTCACTTGAATTTCACTTCACTTTAATTTCATTAATAAACAATTTATTTTTCTCATGTAGTTTTGTCATTTTAATTATACTCAAGTATTTAAAGGTTTTTATGCAATACATATTGATCGCCTGATAGAATAATACATTAAATATGATCTTTACCAGCATATGCAAATGCTCAAATCTCAAAATTCAATTTTTATTTTAATCCATAAATAGATTTTCAGATTTTTCACATTGTAGTGGTACTTCTGTTTGAAACAATATTCACTACAAAACGGAAAAATGCCTAATTTGAATACTTTTTGCATGCCAGCGCAAGTTTAATCGTTTAATCCATATGTTTGAGGTTATGGAATATGCCAACTATGCCAAATTGGCATTTTACGTAGAAAGCGTAAAAGGCATTCAAATGAAACATTCTTTCAACTTATGGTCATGTACATTTAAAATTTTATCAGATATAATTTCCTGATTTTCAGTTAGAACATACAATATGCACTGGAATATTTATTTTACATTTTATATGAGCAGGTATATGAGCTGAAAGCCGAATTTAGGAACTGGAGCATTGCGCGGAAAAATAGTTAATCATTATTGTGTTCACTTTAGCTAAATTATCCGAACTGGCTTTAATTTATTCAGCAGGCATACTGATGCTCTATCAAATAAATTCTTTTAAACAAAAAACATTGATGATTAATTATTTTTATTGTTTTTATCAAAATGACACATATAATATTTTCCTGGGCTTTGAAAGCATATAAGGTCACTCTGTTTCCAGTAATGAGGGCGCCAGATATTATATTAAACAAATTCACTGTTTCGGTCAATATTTTGTCACTAAGTAATTATTGCACATTATTGAATAAACAAAATTAAGCTTCAATTTCACATTCAAATTCTTTGGAAGTCATCTGAAGAACTTCAGATATTGTTAGTAATTTTGATAACCAATTCTAGTATTCGTTCTCTTAGTTGTTGAAAGAAAATCCCTAAAATTATTTTTGAAAAATTTAAAAAGCCTAGGAGACATTCGAAATTTAAAATTTTGGTCCTTTTTTTGAATTTCCATAACTTTGGTGATTTTAATGCTATTAAGGTGTATTTAAAAAAGTTTTTTTCTAATAATACGAAGTTTTCAGGAATCATTTTTTTTTTGTATAAAAAATTCAAAAGCTTCTTCGATTTTTCAAAAACAGTTTGAAACTGAATTTCTGAAAAAATTCTCCTTTTTATTTTATTTTTTTTTATATATAGCATACAATGTCTTCTAAAAGTCGCGTAAATATCAAAATGGGATCTCTTGTAGATTAAGTATGCTGTGGCATGGTGTGCCCAGCGCCCAAAAGTCAACTCTGAGTCCGTGCATACGAGTATAATATTCGCCTAGTGTTCACATGGTTTTTCAAATCGTGTGTTCCAAATCACCAAAGTCATGCAAGTTCAAGAAAAGGACCAAAATTTTCAATTTTGAATATCTCCTAAGTTTTTTTAATTTTTCAACAATTATTTTAGGGCTTTTCTTCCAAAATCAGAGAGAACGTATAGTAGAATTTTCATAAAAATTGCTAATAATGCCTGAAGTTCTTGAGATGATTTGACATGGAATTGCTGTATTAAAATTGTCTACAAAAACTTTTTTTGTAAGCGCACATGGCCTACTTTGATTAATTTTTATTGTTTATTTTATAAAAGCACCAATTACGAATTGTTGACTTTTGAAAGCTTCCAAATAATCTAATCAATGAAATGTTTTAATAATTTTACTTTAAATTTGTTCACTATTGAACGAAAACTTTAATAATATCTTATCTTTTATGAATTCTTTTCACATTTTGAAATTTTTCAACACCGTTAACTCACAAAGTTTTTTTTAAACGCTTAAATTTTGAATACTAACATATGTACAACTGTGTTGTTTTAAAGTTTGAAGTAACTTCGAACATGCTCATATTTACTAAGGGCGTGAAAAATTGATGCGGGTCGCGTCGGGTTTGCGCAAACGCAAAATTTTAGAAAATAATCAAAATTTTAGATCAAAATTTTAGAAATTCATCAAAATTTTAAAATTTATCAAAATATTTAGTTTACCAAAATTTTTAAATCTTATCAACATTTTAAAATTTATCAAAATTTTTTTAATTTATCAAAATTTTAATAATTTATCAAAATTTTAATAATTTATCAAAATTTATCAAAATTTTAAAAATTTATCAAACTAAAAAATTTATCAATATTTTGGAAATTGATCAAAATTTTGATAAAATTTCAAATATTATCAAAATTTGAATAAATTCCTAGTTTTCAAAATTTTGGTAAATTTCCAAAAATTTTCCAAGTTTTGATAAATTTCTAAAATTTTCCAAATTTTGATAAATTTTTGAATGCGGCTTGTCAGGTTGACAGGCAACCCGCAAACCTGACCCGGCCCGCGCGGGCCGGGTTATTTTTTTTGCGCACAGCTAATATTTATATGAATTGGAATTGATTTTACCGAATTCTATTTCTATCCCCTTTGTTTGTTTCAAAGTCTCAATAATAGAGTGAACATTAGGAATAATACGAGAATGAACGGCCGGGAAGTAAACACCTTGGGTGTATAGAACAATTTTAGTTTCTGTTACAGCCTTACGTAAAAGTTCTTCGAAGCTCTCGTGGGCAAAAATAATCACACTATAAACAGCAAACTACAAAAATTAATTTTAGGAATATATAACGCAATTGTGAAAAAATTACTGTTTATTCATAGATGTTCGTTTACAGTGACCACACCGGTTATGAGCTTGAGAGATATTCCAATTTTAATATAAAAATCGTGCTTACAGAAGATATCGCAACGAAAATGCCAGAATCATGATCACCTCTTGGGCAATAAATCGTGTGCGGCAAAACTGGTTCTTTCAATTTCCACTTAATTACAGTTTTAACGAAATGTTTATACTAAAATAAAGCTTTGTTTAGAATTGACATACAGACAAATCATAAATATAAATACTGAATTATTCTGCCGGCAAAATCATAGAAAGAAACCTCCCTTGTCGTTTGTGTTTATGAACTCATGTTTCAAACACTATGTACTGCAAAAAGTTTGTTCATAGATTTAAGGGATCATTCATAAATAAAGATGAAAATATAAATCCCGTAAAGTGAAAAAGATACCACGATATGAACGAAAGAAAAACGCGTAACGTAATACATGAAGTGACAGGTGACTTATCCACAAGGCAGATACGGCTTTTGATTTTGAAGCGGAAGTATTATACTCACTTTTGCGTAAGCAGGCTAATCTCTTTTTAATGTTTTTGCAAGTATTGGCCATTCTTCAAGAGCCAATGGCAGCAAAATATCATCAGCAGACATTTTCTTATATACTTCTGATGCGAGAAAAACACAGTCTGTAAACGTGATAGACGATACTGATCATAGATCAAAGGGCATTGACCTATAAACCTGTAAGGTGCGATGCATCTTTGAGCTTGACAACCGCATCAGCTAACACCCGAACATGTATCCTCAAATTTTGATGAAATGCATAATAAAAGGTACCCTAGAATTTCTATTTTATAACCCTGAATGGATATAATGGCAGGATATTTTAGGATATTGATTAAAAAAATATACCATATAATTATTGCAAAACTCGAGGAGTCTGAATTTAGAGCTTTCTTTTAATGTATGCATTTTTTTAAAATCTAATAATACGTGTTTTGAGACCAAATATTTTCTGATATCAACCAAATGAGATCAAGAAAACGATTTTGTTGAATGAAGATAAAATTTTTTCTGGATGCAGACTGGCTGCTACAATGCGAGCAAAAATTTCAATTTTTATCTCAATTTGCAACAATTCGCTCCTGGACATTATATTTTACAAATTCACGCTTTCAAAGCTGAACATTTTTTGATTTGAAGTAATTAGAACTAAGCTGAGTGGATACGCAAGGGGGTTTCTGGACAGGCGCGTGTTAGTGCATGTACGTGTGAAGTAGGCGTGTGTGCGTGTGTCTGTGTGAATCATCGAAGGATAGGCAAGAGGGCTTCTGGATCCACACGTGTTAGAGCATGCACGTGTGAAGTGATGAATGATGCGTAGTTGTAGAATCTTTGAACAATTTATTGGTTAATAAATTTAAAGACCGAGTAACGTTAAGATACCTCAATTCTAAGAAAAATATATATAACGTCAACAACAATTAGTTTTTGTCGGCAAATACCAAAAG
>JAUELO010017216.1:0-20701 GCA_032357855.1 Amphibolips quercusostensackenii
ATATTTCAAATACTTTGAATTGTCTTGAATATTTCAAGGCTATTGAAAATTCCTTGGATTAAAAAAAAAAACAAAAAAACTTTTGAATCTTTTACAATCCCTTCAAATTATTAAAGTCGATTCAACATTTTTTCTAATATTAAAAATTTCTTGGATTTTTTAAAAAAACCCTTAGATCTATGAAATTCTTTGGAATTCCTTCCAATTATTGAAATCGATTTCACATTTTTTTGAATCATTCAAAATACCTGGAAATATTTCGAAGCATTTGCAATCCCCGGAATTTTTTAACGCTATTGAAAATTCCTTGCAATTATTAAAAATACCCTATAATCCTTCAAATCCTTCGGAATTCCTTTAAATTATTGAAGCCGGTTCAAAATTGTTTGGATTTTTAAAAAATATCCTCAAATATGTAAAATCTTTTGGAATTTCTTCGAATTATTGAAATCGATTCTACATTTTTTAGAATCTTTTAAAATGCCCGAAAATATTTAAAATCCTTTGAAATACCATAAATCTTTTAAAGATATTGAAAATTACTTGGAATTTTTAAAGATACGCTGAAATATTTGAAATCTTTTGTAATTCCTTCAAATTATTGAAGCCCATACAACATTTTTGGAATTGTTAAAAAAATACCCTTAAATCTTCCAAATACTTTGAAATCAATTCAATATTTTTTGAAATCTTTTAAAATACCCGAAAATATTTAAAATTCTTTAAAATTCTTGAGTCTTTTAAAGCTATTAAAAATTCCGTGGAATTTTTAAAAATGCTAAAACTTTAAATCCTTGGAATCCTTTTAAATTATAGAAATCGATTCCACATTTTTTGGAACTTTTTAAACTACCTCTAAGTCTTTTAAATTCTTTGGAACCTATTCAAATTCTACAGATCGATTATACATTTTTTGGAATCTTCTAAAATGCCCGAAAATATTAAAAATACTTTAAATTGCCTTGAATATTTTAAGGCTATTAAAAATTCCTTGGAATGTTTGAAAAAACTCTTGAATCTATAAAATTCTTTGGAATTTCTTCAAATTATTGAAATAGACTCAACCTTTTTTGGAATCTTTTCAAATACATGAAAATATTTCAAATCATTTGAAACACCTGGAATCTTTTAAATCTACTTGAAAGTCCTTGGAATTTTTAAAAAATACCATAAAATCTTTAAAATTCTTCGGAATTCCTGCAAATTATTGAAGCGGGTTCAACATTATTTGGATTTTTATAAAGTATCCTTAAATATTTGAAATCCTTTGGATTTCCTTCCAATTATTGAAATCGATTCTATATTTCTTTGAATCTTTTAAAATGTTCGAAAATATTTAAAATACTCTGAAATCCCTTTATTATTTTAAGGCTATTGAAAATTCCTTGGAATTAAAAAAAAATAACAGAAAAAAAACATAAAATCTTTTAAATCTTTTGGAATTCCTTAAAAATTATTGAAATCTATTCCATATTATTTTGAATATTGAAAATTCCTTGGAATTTAAGAAAAAAACCTTAATTCTATAAAATCCTTTGAAATTCCTTTAAATTATTAAAATCGATTCAACATTTTTTTGAATCTTTAAAAATATTCGAAGCTATTTAAAATTCCTTGCAATTTTTAAAAATACCCTATATTAAAGCCGGTTCAAAATTTTTTGTAATTTTTTTAATATACTTAAATATTTAAAATCCTATGGAATTTCTTCCAATTTTTGAAATCAATTCTAGATTTTTTGGAATCTTCTTAAATGCTCGAAAATATTTCAAATACTTTGAATTGTCTTGAATATTTTAAGGCTATTGAAAATTCCTTGGATTAAAAAAAAAACATAAAATCTTTTGAATCTTTAAGAATCCCTTATAATTATTGAAGTCAATTCAACATTTTTTTTTATATTAAAATTTCTTGGATTTTTTTAAAAACCCTTAGATCTATGAAATTCTTTGGGATACCTTCCAATTATTGAAATCGATTAAACATTTTTTGGAATTATTTAAATTACCTAAAAATATTTCAAATCATTTGAAATCCCCGGAATTTTTTTAAACTATTGAAAATTCCTTGTAATTATTAAAAATACCCTAAAATCTTTAAAATCCTTCGGAATTCCTTCAAATTATTGAAGCCGGTTCAAAATTTTTTGGATTTTTAAAGAACATCCTTGAATATTTAAAATCCTTTGGAATTCCTTTCAATTATTGAAATCGATTCTACATTTTTTGGAATTTTTAATAATGCCCGCAAATATTTTAAATACTTTGAAAACCCTTGAATGTTTCAAGGCTATTGAGAATTCCTTGGAATTAAAAAAAAAAGCATAAAATCTTTTAAATCTTTTGAAATTCCTTAAAAATTATTGATGTCGATTAAATATTTTTTTTTATTGAAAATTCCTTTGAATGTTAAAAAAAACCCTTAAATCTATAAAATGCTTTGGAATTCCTTCAAATTACTGAAATCGATTCAACATTTTTTGGAATCTTTTAAAATACCTGAAAATATTTTATATCATTTGAAATCCCCGGAATTTTTTAAAGCTATTGAAAATTTCTTGCAATTATAAAAAATACCCTACAATTTTTTAAATCCTTCGGAATTACAGCAAATTATTGAAGCCGGTTCAACATTTTTTGGAATTTTTTAAAATACCCCTAAATCTTCAAAATTATTTGGAATCCATTCAAATTCTAGAAATCGACTCTAAAATTTTTGGAATCTTTTGAAATACCAAAAAATCTTTTAAATACTTTGAATTGCCTTAAATATTTTGAGGCTATTGAAAATTCTTTGGAATTAAATAAAAAAACTAAAATCCTTTGGAATTCCTTCAAATTATTGAAATCGATTTAACATTTTTTGAAATCTTTTAACATACCCAAAAATATTTCAAATCATTAGAAATCCCCGGAATCTTTTGAAGCTATTAAAAATTCCTTGCAGTTTTTAAAAATACCCTATATTGTAGCCGGTTCCAAATTTTTAGTGATTTTTTAAAATAGCATTAAATATTTAAAATCCTTTGGAATTCCTTCCAATTATTGAAATCGATTCTACATTCTTTGGAATCTTTTAAAATGTCCGCAAATATTCAAAATACTTTGTAAATCCCTGAATATTTTAAAGCTATTGAAAATTTCTT
Source organism: Amphibolips quercusostensackenii (assembly GCA_032357855.1). Lineage (NCBI taxonomy): Eukaryota > Metazoa > Arthropoda > Insecta > Hymenoptera > Cynipidae > Amphibolips > Amphibolips quercusostensackenii. Next base: position 3,146 of record JAUELO010017216.1, read on the forward strand.
GGAACTAAAAAAAAAACATAAAATCTTTTAAATCTTTTGGAATTCCTTAAAAATTATTGAAGTCGATTCAATTTTTTTTTTAATATTGAAAATTCCTTGGAATGTTTGAAGAAACCCTTCAATCTATACAATTCTTTAAAATTCCTTTAAATGATTGAAATCGATTCAACCTTTTTGGAATATATTAAAATACTTGAAAATATTTCAAATCATTTGAAATACCTGGAATCTTTTAAATCTACTTAAATGTCCTTGGAATTTTTTAAAATACCCTACCATTTTTAAAATCCTTCAGAATTCCTGCACATTATTCAAGCCAGTTCAACATTTTTTTGAATTTTTTAAAATACCCCGAAATCTTTAAAATTATTCGGAATCCATTCAAATTATAGAAATCGATTCAACCTTTTTTGGAACTTTTTAAAATAGCTCTAAATCATAAAAAAAAATTTGGAATCCATTCAAATCATAGAAAGCAATTCAACATTTTTTGGAATCTTTTAAAATACCCGAAAATATTTAAAACCCTTTGAAATTTTTGAATCTTTAAAGCTATTTAAAATTCATTGTAATTTTTAAAAGTACCCTTGAATCTTTAAAATCCTTTGGAATCTATTCAAATTATGCAAACCGATTCAAGATTTTTTGGAATCTTTCAAAATACCCGAAAATATTCAAAATCTTTTAAAAAAATCTTTTAAATATATTAAAAATTTCTTAGAATGTTTAAAAATACGCTAAAATCTTTAAAATCTTTTGTAATTTCTTTAAATTAATGGAGCCCATACAACTTTTTTTACAATTGTTAAAAAATACCCTTAAATCGTTCAAATACTTTGGAATCGATTCAATATTTTTTGGAATCTTTTAAAATATCCGAAAATATTTAAAATTCTTTAAAACTCTTGAATCTTTCGAATCTATTGAAAATTTTTTGCAATTTTCAAAAATACCTTGAAATCTTTAAAATCCTGCGGAATTCCTCCAAATTATTTGAGCCGCTTCAACATTTTTGGAATTTTTTTAAATACCTCTAAATCTTTAAAATTCTTTAGAATCCATTCAAATTCTAGAAATCGATTCTACATTTTTTGAAATCTTTTAAAATGCCCGAAATTTTTTTAAAAAATTTGAAATCCCTTGAATATTTTGAAGCTATTGTAAATTCCTTGGAATTAAAAAAAAAAACTAAAATCTTCAAAATCCTTTGGAATCTCTTAAAATTATTGAAGTCGCTTTAATATTTTTTTTAACACTGAAAATTTCTTAGAATTTTTGAAAACCCTTTACATCTATGAAATTCTTTGGAATTCCTTCCAATTTTGAAATCGATTCAACATTTTTTGAAATCTTTTAAAATGCCTGAAAATATTTCAAATCATTTGTAATCCCCGGAATTTTTTGAAGCTATTGAAAATTCCTTGCAATTATTAAAACTACACTAAAATCTTTAAAATCGTTCGGAATTCCTTCAAATTATTGAAGCCGGTAAAAAATTTTTTTGAATTTTTTAAAAAATATCCTTAAATATTTAAAATCCTTTGAAATTGCTTCCAATTTTGAAATCGATTCAACATTTTTTGGAATCTTTTAAAATGCCTGAAAATATTTCAAATTATTTGTAATCCCCGGAATTTTTTGAAGCTATTAAAAATTCCTTGCAATTATTAAAACTACCCTAAAACCTTTAAAATCGTTCGGAATTCCTTCAAATTATTGAAGCTGGTAAAAAATTTTTTGAATTTTTTAAAAATATCCTTAAATATTTAAAAGCCTTTGGAATTCCTTCCAATCATAAAAATCGATTCTACATTTTTTAGAATCTTTCAAAATGCCCGAAAATATTTTAAATACTTAGACATCCCTTGAATGTTTCAAAGCTATTGAAAATTGCTTGGAAATAAAAAAAAATATAAAATATTTTAAATATTTTTGAATTTCTTAAAAACTATTGGAGTCGATTCAATATTTTTTTTTAATATTAAAAATTTCATGGAATGTTTGAAATAACCCTTAGATCTATAAAATCCTTTGGAATTCCATTAAATTATTGAAATCGATTTTTCAAATCATTTGAAATCACCGGAATCGTTTAAATCTATTTGAAAGTCCTTAGGATTTTTTTAAATACCCTAAAATCTTTCAAATCCTTCGGAATTTCTACAAATTATTGAAGCCGGTTCAAAATTTTTTTTAATTTTTTAAAATAACCGTAAATCTTTAAAATTATTTGGAATCCATTCAAATTATAGAAATCGATGTAACATTTTTTGGAACTTTTTAAAATACCTCTGAATCTTTAAAATTCATTGAAGTCCATTCAAATTCTAAAAATCGATTTTACATTTTTTGGAATTTTCTAAAATGCTCAAAAATATTTAAAATACTTTAAATTGTCTTAAATATTTTAAGGATATTGAAAATTTCTCGAATTAAAAAAAACATGAAATCTTTTAAATCTTTTGGAATCGCTTAAAATTATTGAAGCCGGTTCTACATTTTACAAAATTTTTTAAAATACCCCTGAATCTTTAAAAATTATTTGGAATCCATTCAAATTATAGAAATCGATTCAACATTTTTTGGAACTTTTTAAATTACCTCTAAATCTTTAAAATTCTTGAATTGCCTTGAATATTTTAAGGCTATTGAAAATTTCTTGGAATTAAAAAAAAATCTTTAAAATCATTTGAAATCCCTTAAAATTACTAACATCAGTTCAACATTTTTTGAAATTTTTAAAAATAAGCTTGAATCTTAAAAATTCTTTGGAATCCATTCAAATCACAGAAAGCGATTTAGCATTTTTTTGAATCTTTTAAAATACCCGAAAATATATAAAACCCTTTGAATTTCATGAATCTTTTAAAGCTATTGAAAATTCATTGGACTTTTTTTTTAATTACCCCTAAATCTTTAAAATCCTTTGGAATCCATTCAAATTATTGAAGCCGGTTCAACATTAAAATTTTTATTTTCAATTATCCCTAAATCTTTCACATCCTTTGGAATCTATTCAAATTATAGAAACCGATTCAGCATTTATTGGAATCTTTTCAAATACCTGAAAATATTTAAAATCTTTTAAAATCCCTTGAATCTTTCAAAGCTATTGTAAATCCCTAGAAATTTTTAGAAATACCTTTAAATCTTTAAATTTTTCAGAATTCATTCAAATTATTGAAGCCGATTCAACACTTTATTAAATTTTCAAACAAATAGTTTAATTTAAAAAAAAAAAGTTGAATTTTCAACCTAAAAAAGAAGAATTTTTAACAAAAAATGTAATAGCAGGTATTCAACCAAAAAAGATAAAATTTCTATCGAAAGAGATGAATTTTAAAACCAAAAAAGACGAATTTGAAACTAAAGAGATTACATTTCTGTCAAAAGAGATAAATTTTTCACAAAAAATGTTAGCGTTGATATTTTAATTAACAAAACAAAAAAACAAAATTCCAACAAAATTATTAATTTTTCAACGAAAGAGTTGAATTTTCAACCTAAAAAGGAGAATTCTCAACAAAAAATATACTAGTTGATATTTCAACCAAAAAGTATGAAATTTGTACCAGAGGAGATGAATTTTAAAACAAAAAAAGCACGAATATTAAGTAGTTGAATTTTCAACTAAGAACGACAGATTTAAAAAAAAAAATTGAATGGTTCAATTTTTCAGTTAGAAAAAAAATTAATTTTCAAACAAAAAAAAAAAAAAAAAAAAAAAACTAATTTTCAACTGTTCTCAACAATATAGTTAAAAACATACTTCTGATTTAAACTTGTCTAATGTAACTCTTTTAAAAACCGTATAAAAATATTGCAATTAATTTGTTCTATCTGTATCTCTTCGTCCAAAAGAAACTTTTTATAGTTAATTTAAAAAATATTTAATTTCTACAGATTCAGTAAAAAAAATATTTTTAGCTTTAAAGTTCTTTTTTTAAAATCCTAAACAGTTCAGTTTGAAATTAGACAAATAAAAAAAAATTAATTATAATAGATAAATATATCAAATATAAGACCATTTTTTAAAATAAAATTTCATATAAAAAAGTACAATAAAAATCTTGTGAACGTATAAGTAGAAGCTTTACCTTAATAAAATCTAGTTTTAGAGGTTCGTCTATGGTCAAATTTTTAGAGACTCTGAATATGTTACTGATAAGATCTTCAGCAGAGTACCCCATTTTCCACAATTGATCCATTACCTTAAAAAAATGTTTTTATATAAATAAAAGTGAACAAATAATTTTTTTTGAAAGTATCGTTTAAAAACTTACACCAAACGCTTTGGAAATATCGCCCTTTGTGCAAAGTTCAAGCATTTCTTTGACCAATAACGGATGTGGTTCATCACAAACTTTGAAGACATTTTCGCTGTTTACATGTCCAAAACCATTGTGGGTTGACTGCAAGTTATTCAAAGCCTGCCTCATATCACCTTGGGCTGTGAAAACTATCGCTTCTAAACCATCATCTGTATGAGAAACCTATTCGGAAGAATATATTTTCGTCATTATCATATGGAAATAAATCCAAATAGAGCAATAGTTAATAGGGCGGGTCAAAAAAAATTAAAATAGAAATGAAAAATTAGCCTAGAACAGAAAACAGGGTGGCCGCAACATTTCATTTTCAAAAATTCGTCATTTTTTCCTGATTTCGCCATGAACAATTTTTCATTTTCTTTGACAATTACTATTCAAAGACAAGGGTTTTAATCTCGTAAAAATTTCTCACGAAATATTTTAGGAATAAAATACAATAAAATTTGATTAAGATTTATAAACGTCTAATTTATTTATTCCAAATAAAGAAGATGATTTTTCTACAAGAAAAGATAAATTTAAAATTCAAAATGATAAATTTTCAACAAAACAGTTGAATTTTCAATCGATAAATAACTTTAATAACAAAATAGTTTAATTTTTAACAAAATAATTAAGTTTCAAAAAAAAAATCAAATTTGCAAAAAAACTTCAACTCAAGATAGTTACATTTTCTAACAAATAACTGAATATTTTAGAATACACTTGAATTTTCAAAAGAAAAAGAAGATGAATGTTCAACCAAAAACGGCGAATTTTTTCTTCTGATAGACGAATGTTAAAAAAAAGTTGAATTTTTGAACCAAAAAGACGACATTTTAACAAAATAGTTATACTTTTAACAAAATAATAAAATGTTCAAGCCCAAAAGAATTTTTTTAAATACAGTTAAAAAAAAAGATGACTCTGAAGGAAAATGTAATAGTTGATATTTTAAGCAAAAACGAACGAATTTTCAAGCACAGAGTTTAATTTTCAACAAAATAATTAAATTTTTAACAAAATGATTGCATTATCAAAAAAAGAGAATTATGTAATAGTTGAAACTGCAACTAAAAAAAGAAAAAGAATTTTCAACAAAATACTTAAATTGTCAACCAACGAGTTGAAATTTCAACAAAATAATTAAACTCTTAACAAAATATTAGACTTTTTAATGAAATAGTTGAATTTTTAATGTACAAAAAAGATTTCTCTAAAATAATATATAATAGTTGATATTTTAACCAAAGAATATAAAATTTACACCAAAAAGATGAATTTTTAACTCAGAAGATTAAATTTCTGCCAAAAACGACGAATTTTCAACAAAACACATGAATTTTCAAACAAATAGTTAAATTTTTAACCAATTGTCGAATTTTCAAACAAAAAAGATTAAACGTTAACCAAAAATAGTTGCACTTTTAACCAAATAATTGAATTTGTTAGAATATTCATAAATTTTCAACAACAAAAGATTAATTATCAATCCACAGCAGATAATTTTTTAGAAGACAGTTGAATTTTCAACAGAGAGATGAATCCTGAACAAAAAGTGTAATAGTCAATATTAAAAAAAAAATTTTCAACAAAATTGTTAAATTTTCAACCAAGAAGTTGTTTTTTGTATAAAGTATATTAATTTTTAAGCGAATAATTAAATTTTCAAAAAACAACAAATTCGTAACAAATCACAGGATTTTTCAACCAAATAGATGAGTTTTCAACTAACAAAGATAAATTTGCAATCAAAAACGTACAAGTTATATTTTCAGTTAAATTACCTTATTTTTAACAACAACAAAAAATGAATTTCCAATAATATAGTGAAATTTTCAACCAAAGATATGAATTGCCTACCAAAATAGTTAAATTTTCAACAAAAAAAAGAGACTTTCACAAAATTGTTAAATTTTGTACGAAGTAGAATAATTTTTAATAAAATATAAGAATTTTCAATCAAAAACGTGGATTTTCAATGGATAAGATTAATATTATACCAAAAAAATACGAATTAAAAAAAAACATAAATTTTTAACAAAATAGTCATTTGTTTAATTTGTCTCTGAACTTCCTGAATTTGGATAATTATACAAATTTATATTTTATCTGCCTATATTTGAAATCCAATACATATTTAGGCAAAATTAATGTGGGAACCATGTTAAATTCAATTGAAACCGCTTCAAATTCCTAACTTTTCAAGTAAAAATATTGCATTTTAAACAATATAAATGAATTTTTAGCCAAATAATTGAATTTTCAAGCTAAAAAGAATAATTTTTTTTACCAAAAAGACAAAATAGTTGAATTCTGAACTAAAAAAGATCAATTTGTGAACCAAATAGTAGAATTTTTAACTAGAAAGGATTAATTTTCAACAAAAAATAGAATAGCTAAATTTTTAGTTAAAAAAAAGTAATTCTCCGAAAAAGAAAACACACTTTAAACCAAAGTTATAAATTTTCAACTCAAAACGACGATCTTCTATTGGAATAAATGAATTTCTAATAGGAACAATGAATTTTTAACAAAAGAGTTTAAGTTTCAACCAAGTTGTTTTATTTTTAACCAGGAAGATGAATTTTCAACTAATATTATGCTAGTTTTACTGAAAAATTTGAATTTTTATAAGCAAAAGAATGATTCTTCAAGCAAGAAGATTGATTTGATTCCAAAAAGATAATTTTTCAAGAAAATACAAGAATTTTCAACTCAAAAAGACAAATTTTCAAATAAATAGTTGAATTTTAAAGTAAAAAAGTTCAATTTTCAACCAAAAATGGAATAGTTAAATTTCAAATTATAAAATTAATTTTCAAAGAAAAAAAAATTTAACCCAAAGTGATAAACTTTCAAATCAAAATGACGATTTTTAACTGAAATAGATGAATTTAAAAAAAAAGGATAAATTTTTAACAAAAGAGTTTGAGTTTCAACCAAGCTGTTTTATTTTCAAACAAAAATATGAATTTTCGACTAAAATTATGCTTATTTAACTGTTAAATTTAAATTTCTCACAAAAAATATGATTCTTCAAACAAGAAGATTAATTTTATTCCAAAAAGTTAATTTTTTAACAGATTACATGAATTTTCAACTAAAAAGGACAAACTTTTAACCAGAGTTGAATTTTCAACTAAAAAATTTGAATTTTCAACAAAAAATAGAGTAGTTAAATGTTAAGTAAAAAAAAATTTAATTATTTTCAACACTTGGGATGAATTTTCCATTAAAATAATGAATTTTTAACTGAAATAGTTGAATTTTCAACCAAAAAGATACATTTTTATCTAAAATAATGAATCTTTAACTGAAATATTTGAATTATCAACCAAAAAGTTTCATTTCTACTTGAAGAAACAGAATCTTTAAGAAAATACATGGATTTTCAGATAAAAAAGATAAATTGAGAATCAAAAATTGAATAGTTAAATTTCCAATTAAAAAAATTTATCTTTAATCAAAGAGATAAATTTTCAACTGAAATTATGGACTATTCGAATGGAATAGTTAGTTACATTTTCAATAAAAATTTAAAAATTAAACAAAAATAGTTACATTTTCAATCAAAATAATAAATTTTCAATTACAATGATGAATCTTCAACCAAAATAGTGTAATTTTAAATAAAAATGATAGATTTTCAACCTAAGATTTAATTTCAACCAAAAACTAAATAATATAATCTTTGGCTAAGAAATTTAATACTTAAACAAAAAGATAAAATTTGAACTAAAATGATGTACTATTCAACATGTATAATTACATTTTAAGTTAAAAAATTAATTTTTAATTAAAAAACAACAAATTTTCAACAAAATAGTCCAACTTTTAACTGGAAAAAAGAAATTTTCTGTAAAAAAATTAATTTTCACCCAAAGAAAAAACGAATTTTCAAGCAAAGAGCTCATTTTTCAAACAAACTATAAATCTCAGAAAAAATTATGAATCTTCAACCAATAATATTAATTTGTAAAAAAGTAGTCTTACCAAAAAAGATGAATTTTTAACACGAGTTGAGTTTTCAACTGAGGCAGATTTTCCAGTCAAGAGAGGAAAAATTGCAAATAAGCTGTTGAATTGTTTTTTTATATAACGAAAGTTAAATAAAGTTACTTTTAAAAATGAAGAATGATTGTTATCAAATGTTATATTTAAATAAAATATAAAAAAATAGACACGCTCTCGAAAAATTTCCCGACATTTCTAGGTTTTCCAGGTAGGGTAGGATCATGTTTAACAAAAAAATGAATTTTTTAACAATATAGTTAAATTTTTAAACAAAGAATCGAGCTTTCTATTAAAATAGTTAAATTTGTAATCGAAAAAGACGAATTTGCAACATAATAGCTGAATTAAAAAAAAAAAGACTTTCATTAAATTGTACAATTTTGTACAAATTAGATTAATTTTTTAACGAATAATTACATTTTCAACCGAGAAGATTAAATTTCTACCAAAAAATGAAATAAAAAAACACAAGAATATTTACCAAAATAGTAAAAATATTTAAATGACAAAAAAAAGAAGAATCTTGAACTTGAATAGTTAAATCTACAGTTTAACCAAATGTGCGATCAAAAACAACCATTTTTCAACAAAATAGTTAAATTTTTAACACCAGAGTTTTCAACTAAAACCAAAAAATGAATTTACAAAAAATTAGTTCAGTTTTTCACTAGGAAGTTCAACTTTCAACTGACTGCATGAATTTTTAACTAAAAAAAATAAATTTACCATAAAATAACTTAAATTTTTAGTTAAATTAAACAAATTTTAACAAAATAAATAAATTTTCAACAATATAGTTAAATTTATAAACAATATTGAATTGTCTACCAAAGTAATTAAATTTTTAATCCAAAAAGACGAATTTGCAACATAACAATTTAATTTAAAAAAAAGACTTTCATAAAATTGTTGGATTTTTTACAAATTAGATAAATTTTTAACCAAGTAATTGAATTTTCAAACCAGGAGATAAATTTTCAACTAAAAAAAAAACATTTTTCAACAAAATATTTATATTTTCAACCCAAGATAAGATTTTTCAATTCAAACAAAAAAACCAAGAAATGAATTTATCAAAAACTAGTTTAATTTTCCACAAGAAAGTTTAACTTTTAACCAACTGTATGAATTTTTAACTGAAGAAGATAAATTTACAATAAAAAACGTGAAAGTTCAATCTTTTAGTTAAAATAATTAATTTTTAAAAAAGAAATGAATTTTCAACAATATAGCAAAATTTTCATACAAAAAATTGAATTTTCAACAAAGTAGTAAAATTTTTAATCCAAAAAGAAGATTTTGCAACATAACAGTTGAATTTAATAAAAAAAAATGTTTACATAAAATTGTTGAATTTTGTACAAATTAGATTATTTTTAACCAAATAATTAAATTTTCAACCAGAAAAGACAAATTAAAACAAAACACACATGAATTTTTAACAAAATAGTAAAAAAAGTCATAAAGAAAATAAAGAATATTAAACTGAAATAGTTAAATCTACAATTAAACATAATTTAAGAAAGAAAACGATTTTTTAAGAAAATAGTTAAATTTTTAACCCAAGAGAGGCATTTTTAACTAAAAACAAAAAACCAAAAAATGAATTTTTAACAAACTAGTTTAACTTTCATCCAACTAAATGAATTTTCAATTAACAAAGATAAATTTACAATCAAAACCCTAAAAATTAAATTTTCAACAAAGAAGTAAATTTTCAACAATATAGTTAAATTTTCATAAAAAAGAATTGAATTTTCTACCAAAGTAGTTGAATTTTTATTTCAAAAAGAAGAATTTGCAACACAACAGTTGAATTTTCAATTAAAAAATGATTTTTTAACAAAATTGTTGAGTTAATCCGACTTACATTTTCCTTAGTACATACTTCGATGACTTTCGCCAAAACTTGTGCATCAGTTAACTTTCCATATCGCAGCATGGCACATCTTGATTGAATGGGTTCGATAATTTTTTCACTATTATTGCAAGCCAAGGCAAATCTGGTCGTGTGACTGAATATTTCCATTGTTCTTCGCAGAGCCTGTTGTGCCCCATCAGTCATACTGTCTGCTTCATCCAGGATAATTATTTTATGTTTGCCCTTCGGCAAATTGACCTAATTTCAGAAACATACACAATTGATGAATAACAGATTGAGTACATCGAATTTAAGAAAAAGTATTACCAGCTGTTACTCTATTACTCTAAGTAAGCCTACATACATAAAAATTAATTTTTAGCAAAAAGAAAAAAAAAGAAAACAAATTATCAACACAATACTTAAATTTTACACCAAAAAGATGAATTTTTAAAAAAGGAGTTCAACTTTTAACCGAGTAGTTGAATTTTTTAACAAAAAAGATGGATTCTAAACAAAAGAAAAGTAAAAAAATAAATAAATTTTTAACCAACAATGTAACAGTTAAATTTTCAGTTAAAAAAATTAATTTGCAAAAAAAAATTCAACAAAACAGTTGAATTTTCAACCAAATAAATTAATTTTTAACTAAAAAAACATATTTTCAAAAAAAAAGAATGGTTAATATTTCAATCAAAAAAGATTTTAAATTGTAATGAAAAACAGTTTAATTTAATAAAAAAAACTTTCAACAAAATAGTTGAATTCCTAAACTAAAATAGAATAATTTTACACCAAATAGTTGAATTTTCAACTAGAAATGATAAGTTTTCAACCAACAATAAAACAGTTAAATTTTCAGTTGAAAATTAATTTTCAGAATGATAACAAGAATTTTCAACAAAATAGTTCAACTTTCAACCAAAAAAATTATTTTTCATATTAAAAAAAAAAGAAAAGAAATAGTTGATGTTTCAACAAAAAAAAAAAAAAAATTTTCAACAAAGAAGTTCAATTTTCAACAAAAGAAATTAATTTTCAACTAAAATGATATCTTCGAAGAAAAGAAGGAATAAAAGATATTTCACCAAAAAAAAATTTTTTAATTGTAATTCAAAACAGTTTAATTCAATAAAAAAATACGAACTTTCAACAAAATAGTTGACTCCTCAACGAAAACAAAATAATTTCACACCAAAGAGTTGAATTTTCAACCAGAAAAGATAAATTTTTAACCAACAATGGAACAGTTGAATTTTCAGTTGAAAAATTAATATTCAAATTAAAAAAAAGAATTTTCAACAAAATAATTCAATTTTCAACCCAAGAAATTAATTTTCATATTAAAAAAAAAAGGAATAGTTGATATTTCAACCAAACAAGATTTTTATTTGTAATCAAAAACAGTTTAACTTAAAAAAGCTAAACTTTCAACAAAACAGTTGAATTCCTCGACTAAAACTGAATAATTGTTTCAGTTAAAAAAAAGTAATTTGCAAAAAAAAAGGAATTTTCGACAAAATGGTAGTTCAATTTTCAACCAAAGAAATTAATTTTCAACTAAAATGATATCAAAAAAAAAGAATAGTTGATATTCTATACAAAAAAGATTTTAATTTGTAATCAAAAACAGTTTAACTTAAAAAAAGCCGAACTTTCGAAAAACAGTTGAATTCCTCAACTGAAACTAAATAATTTTACACCAAATAGTTGGATTTTTAACTAGAAAAGATAAATTTTCAACCGATAAAGAAACAATTAAATTTTGAGTTAAGAAATTTATTTAAAAAATAAATTTTCAACAAAATAGTTCAATTTTCAACAAAAGAAATTAATTTTCAACTAAAATGATATCTTTAAAAAAAGAAGAATAAATGATATTTCATCCAAAAAAGATTTAAAATTTTAATTAAAAACGGTTTGATTCAATAAAAAAATACGAACTTTTAACAAAATAGTTGACTCCTTAACTAAAAAAATAATTTTACATCAAATAGTTGGATTTTCAACTAGAAAAGATAAATTTTTAACCCAGAATGGAGCAGTGGAATTTTCAGTTAAAAAATTAATATTCGAAATAAAGAAAAGAATTTTCAACAAAATAGTTCAATTTTCAACTCAAAAAAATCAATTTTCATATTTAAAAAAAAAGGAATAGTTGATATTTCAACCAAAAAAGATTTTTATTTGTAATCAAAAAGACTTTAAAAAGCTGAACTGTCAACAAAACAGTTGAATTCCTCGACTAAAACTGAATACTTGTACACCAAATAAATAGTTAAATTTTCAACTAGGAAAGATGAATTTTCAACGAAAAATGGAACAGTTAAATTTTCAGTTAGAAAAAAAGTTATTTGCAAAAAAAATGGAATTTTTAACAAAATAGTTCAATTTTCAACCAAAGAAATGAATTTTCAACTAAAATGATATTAAAAAAAAAGGAATAGTTGTTATTTCATCCAAAAGATTTTAATTTGTAATAAAAAACAGTTTAACTTAAAAAAAAGCCGAACTTTCAACAAAACAGTTGAATTCCTTAACTAAAACTAAATAATTTCACACCAAATAGTTGAATTTTTAACTAGAAAAGATAAATTTTCAACCGAAAATGGAACAATTAAATTTTTAGTTAAAAAAATTGATTGAAAAAATAAAATTGAAACAAAATAGTATTTTCAAACAAAGAAATTAATTTTCAACTAAAATGATATCTTAAAAAAAAGAAGAAGGCAATGATATTTCATCTAAAAAAGATTTTAAGTTGTAATTAAAAACAGTTTAATTCAAAAAAAAAAAAAAAAAAAATACGGACTTAGAATAAAATAGTCGAATCCTCAACTAAAACAGAATAATTATACAACAAATAGTTGAATTTTCAACTAGAAAAGATCAATTTTCAACCAAAAATGGAACAGTTAAATTTTCAACTAACAATGGAACAGTTAAATTTTTAGCTGAAAAATAAATTTTCAAAATAAAGAAAAGAATTTTCAACAAAATAGTTCAATTTTCAACCAAAGAAATTGATTTTCATATTTAAAAAAAAGGAATAGCTGATATTTCAACCAAAAAAGATTTTAATTTGTAATAAAAAACAGTTTAACTTAAAAAAGCCGAACTTCCAACAAAACAGTTGAATTCCTTAACTAAAACTGAATAATTGTACACCAAATAGTTGAATTTTCAACTAGGAAAAATAAATTTTCAACCAAAAATGAAACAGTTCAACTTTCAGTGAAAAAAAGTAATTTGCAAAAAAAAGGAATATTTAACAAAATAGTTCAATTTTTAACCAAAGAAATTAATTTTCAACTAAAATCATATAAAAAAAGGAATAGTTGATATTTTATCCAAAAAAAATTTTAATTTGTAATAAAAAACAGTTTAACCAAATAGTTGAATTTTTAACTGGAAAAGATAATTTTTCAACCGAAAATAAAACAAATTAATTTTCAGTTGAAAAAATTAATTAAGAAAATTAATTTTCAACAATATAGTTTAATTTTCAAACAAAGAAATTAATTTTTAACTAAAATTGTATCTTTACAAAAAAGAAAAAACAAATGATATTTCATCCAAAAACGATTTTCAATTGCAATTAAAAACGGTTTAATTCAATACAAAAATACGAACTTTTAACAAAGTAGACTCCTCAACTAGAAAAGAATAATTTTACACCAAATAGTTGAATTTTTACCTAGAAAAGATAAATTTTCAAACAACAATGGAACAGAAAGTTTTTCAGTTAAAAAATTAATTTTCAAAATAAAGAAAAGACTTTTTAACAAAATAGTTTAATTTTAAACCAATTAAATTATTTTTCATATAAAAAAAAACCAAAAAAAAGGAATAATTGATATTTCAACCAAAAAAGATTTTTATTTGTAATCAAAACCAGTTGATATAAAAAAGACGAACTTTCAACAAAACCGTTGAATTCCTTAACTAAAACTGAATAATTTTACACCAAATAGTTGAATTTTTAACTAAAAAATATCAATTTTTAACCAACAATAAAACAGTTAAATGTTCAGTTAAAAAAATTAATTTGCAAAAAAAAAAAGAATTTTTAACAAAATAGTTCAATTTTCAACTAAAAAAAAATCAATTTTCAACTAAAATGATATATAAAAAAGAAAAAGAATAGTTGATATTTCATCTAAAAAAAATTTTTAATTGTAATCAAAAACAGTTTAATTCAATAAAAAAATCAAACCTTTAAGAAAATAGTTGAATCCTCAACTAAAACACAATAATTTTCAACTAAGTAGTTGAAATTTCAACCCTAAAATATATATTTTTAACCAAGTAGTTGATTTTTCAACCAAGTAGTTGAATTTTCAACCAAAAACGAAAAATATTCACCCAAAAAAGATTTAAAATATGAATAAATAACAGTTAATTCAAGCAGAAAACACGAATTTTCAACAAAACAGTTCAACTCCCAACCAAAAAATATTAATTTTCAACCAAGTAATTGAATTTTAAACTTAAAAAAAATACATTTTCAACTAAAATGATAGATTATCAACAAGAATAGTTGAATTATCAGTTTAAAAATTAATTTTAAAAAATTAATTTTACACCACATAGTTAAATTTTCAACTAAAAGAGAAAATTTTTTTACCAAAAATGTAATTGCTAAATTTTCAGTGAAAAAAATTTTTTCTGATTTACAGAAACGTATTTTTAAGCAAAATAGATAGATTTTACACAACAAATGTTATAGTTTTTAGCGAAAAAAAATTACTTTTTGATTTCCATAAACTTATTCTTAACCAAAATAGATGGAATCTATACAACAAATGTTACAGGTTATTACGACAAAACAGAATAATTTTCAACAAAATGGAAATGGATGAATCTTCAACTAAAACAGAATAATTTTTGACCAAGTAGTTAAATTTTCAACTACAAAAGACAAATTTAACCAACAATGGAACAGTTCAGTTTTCAGTTAAAAAAATTAATTAAAAAAAGAGTTTTTAACAAAATAGTTCAATTTTCAACCAAAGAAATGAACTTCCAACTGAAATGATACATGTATTTAAAATAAAAAAGCAACATAACAGTTAAATCCCTAACAAAACAAATTAATTTTCAACCAATTAATTGAATTTTAAACTATAAAAGATACATTTTTAATCAAATAGTTGAATTTTCAACAAAAAAAAAAAATTTTGCCCTTAAAGTGGAATAGTTAAATTTTCAGTTTAAAAATTAATTTTAAATTTAAAAAAATTTCTACAAAAATAATAACTTTCCTACTAAAATGATGGATCATAAACTAGAATAGTTGCATTTTTAGTTAAAAAATTAATTTCAAAAAATGAATTTTCAACAAAATAGTTAAATTTTTGACCAACAAGATGAATTTTCACAGGATTCATTTTCTACCAGAAATAGACAATTTTTTAACAAAATACATTAATTTCCAACCAAATCGTTTAATTTTAAGTTAAAAAAGACCAATTTTCTAC
Source organism: Amphibolips quercusostensackenii (assembly GCA_032357855.1). Classification (NCBI taxonomy): domain Eukaryota; kingdom Metazoa; phylum Arthropoda; class Insecta; order Hymenoptera; family Cynipidae; genus Amphibolips; species Amphibolips quercusostensackenii. The sequence goes on from JAUELO010017216.1 coordinate 18,814, forward strand.
TAAAAATGAAATTGCTACATTTTCAGTAAAAGAAAATTAAGTTTTGATTTAAAAAACGAATTTTCAACAAAACAGTTTATTTTTCCACCAAAAAATTACTTTCGATCAAAACTGTAGAATTTCCTATAAAGTAGATTAATTTTTAAACAAAACACATGGATTTTACAAAAAAAAAATGTTGCACTTTATTACAAACAGTTGAATTCTACCAGAAAATACGAATTTTCAACATAATAATTAAATCATCAACCAAAAACGAGATTAATTTTCAAACAGGTAGTTAAATTTTTAATTGAAAAAGGTACATTTTTAACCAAATATTTAGTTTTTGACTATAAAAAATTTGACCATAAAATTAAATAGTTAAAAATTCAATTAAAAAATAAATTTTCAATAAAAAAAAGAATTGTAAACAAAATAGTTGAATTTTCAACTCAAATGATAACTTTTAATCTAAAATAAAGGATTTTCAATTAGAATAGTCAGAATTTCAGTCAAAAAATTAATTTTCCAACGGAAAAAAACGAATTTTCAACAAAATAGTTAAATTTTTAAACAAACAGATGAACTTCCAACTTAATTTAAAAAATATATATTGAACGATTTTGGACAATTTGATTAGAAAAAGGAATTAAATTGTATAGTTTTTAAGTCGAAGCGCTACATATTAAACAAATTTATTTTGAATGGAAATTTATTTTATTTTAAACGAAATTGAATGATTTTAGATTGAAATTTCGAAAATGAATAAAATGTTGAAATGCTAAAAAATTAACATTTTAAGATTGAAATTTTAGAAATTAAATCATTAAAAATTAAAACGAATTAAAATTGTATTATTCATAACTAAAAGCGTTAAACATTAAATAATTAAAAATTGAAAACTGTTGATTTTAAATAATTTAAAATTTGAACTGATTCAAATTTGACAATCTAAAATTAAAAACTATACTTAATCATTCAAAGTCAAAGCTTCTGAAATTCTAGAATTTAAATGGTTATAATATAACAAAAATATAATTTGACATTAAGGCTGATCAGAAAAATTTTTCTAAAAGCAAAAAATAAATTAAATTATTCTTAAAACACTTTCAAAATAAATAGTAATTTTAAATGTGAAATATTAAAAGTCTTCAACTGGAATAGTTGAATTTTAAACCAAAAAGAACAATTTTCAAGTATTAACTTTCTACAAAAAAAAGAATTTTCTACAAAATACATTAATTTTAAACAAAGAAGATTAATTCTCAACCAAACAGTTGAATTTCCAATCAAAACGGTGAATTCTTAAAGAAAAACGTAATGGTTGATAGTTCAACCAAAAAATATTTAAATTTGAAATAAAAAAAGTTGAATTCAATAAAAAAGAAAGGAATTCTCGACGAGAAATGTAATAGTTAATATATCCACAAAAAAGATTGAAATTTAAATTAGAAAAAGTTGAATTCAAAAAAAATTTTATGAAAATAGTTAATCCTCATCCAAGACACATAAACAAAATAAATGCAATTTCAACTAAAAAAGATAAATTTATAACCAAAAATTGAATTTTCGACTAGGATGGAATAATGATCTGGAAAAAAATTAATTTTTAACAGAAGATTTTCACTTTTAACTAAAAAGTTTGATTTTCATTAAAATGATGAATATTTAACTGTAATACTTAAATTTTCAACAACAAAAATTCATTTTCAAACAAAAAGATACATTTTCTACCAAAAAACGACAATTTTTAAACAAAATACATGAATTTTCAACAAAATAGTTGAATTTTTAACTAAAAAGTTGAATATTTACCTAAAAAGTCTAAACCAAAAAAATGAATTTTCAAATAAAAAGATTAATTTTCCACCGAAAAAAGACAATTTTTCAACAAAATACATGAATT
>JAUELO010017217.1:0-11212 GCA_032357855.1 Amphibolips quercusostensackenii
GCCCAAAAATCGGCATCGGTGCCCAAAAATAGCCCAAAAATAGCCCAAAATTCAGACATAAACGAAATATCGGAATTCCATTGTGGAGGTGCTAGCGGAACGGACCTTCAAAAATAACTTGCTTAATGCTGTTTAAATGTTTCCGGGTAAGAACAGTATCTTCATCTGTATTGACTATGCTTTATGTCTACATTCGGTTCTGGTTGCGTATTAAAGTATAGATTTACAATTTTTGTTTAAAATTTTTCTGTATATTAATAAATACGTACTTGAACGGCGATAGGAAAGAACATTATAAATGCTAGAATGGCATTAGAGCGCCAAAAATGGTAAAAACTCATAATCTCACTAACTCGTTCTAAAAAAAATGTTTTTCTACCAAAAGTCGAATGTTTTATTGTCATACTTTTATTTCAAAAATACACAAAGCAAAGATACCAGGCCAAAGGCAAAAATTTTAAGCGAAAAATTGGAATTTATTATTTTTTAAGAAACTCATAATAAAGCAAAGGAATATGAATGAAATGAAAATGATGAGAACGAGAGAAAATGAGCAACAACAAGAAGGGATTAAGACAGCAAAAAAGACGTGCTATTATTCATCTTGAAAAAAACTTTATACATGAAACAAGTTCTTTCTTCACACTGATTTGAAAAAAGTCTAGCAGAAGTTTCTACTTTTCATAGAATACGATATTCAGGCGGAAAATGCGAACAATAATTTTTCATCGATGGTTTTCGCAAAGCACATAATCAAAGACCTTCTATCGTTTTGTACTTTTGCTTAAAACAACTTTTTTGCATTATTTAAATTTTGTTTAAATGACTTTTTAAAAAATAAAAGAAGACCTAGAGATATTACTGAGAAAAATACAGTGCTATTTTTATTTGTTTGCTAAGACTATTGCTGTATTTTTTATGTAATGCACAAGTCCAGATGTAGATGCATAGCTAACTTTTAGGTCGTTTTTCTTTTCATCTAAAAAATAATATTCTCTCATGCAGAAAAATGTTTTTTTTTAAATCAAAAGAATTCTCTCTTTGTAATTCTTTTGCAATTCTATCGAAAACATCTTTGATTAAAATAAAACTGATTTAATTTGAACACGCCATTGCTCAAATAAAATAAATTTTATTTGAATCAAACATATTTTATATATCTACATAGGTTTAAAAACAAGCCCTCTGGAACTCTCAAAACTAAAAATTTCACCTTTTCCTCACTTTTCTGGTGCGCATAGTAGTGTGACACAAAAAAAATTAATTATACATTTCTAATCATTAAGCACTTATTTGTTATCTTCTATTTGTTAAAAGAATAATAGCATAAATTTGTTTTGATTCAAAATTGTTAAAAACAAGCCCTCTGGAACTTTCAAAACTAAAAATTTCACTTTTTCCTCACTTTTCTGCTGTGCATAGTAGTGTGACACAAAAAAAATTAATTATATATTTCTAATCATTTAGCACTTATTTGTTATCTTCTATTTGTTAAAAGAATAATAGCATAAATTTGTTTTGATTCAAAAAAAGTGAAAACCGCTATCCTTGCACTTTAACAGTCCCGATACATTAATAAAACATTTATTTAACGTTATTTTAATTCAAAATAGAAACACTATACCAGATGTTAAAAAAAAATTAACTTAAATAATTCCCCTTTATCTTAGTTGAAATATCATTTTTTGCTTTTATGGAAACATAAAATTGGTTTACTTTCCCATATTTTATCAAGTCATTTAAACACTAAAAGATCTAAAAAGTTGCGCATGAAATCTTTAAAATGCACAGTATGATATTTCAAACCCAATTTCATATAAATATTATAATTCTTTTCAAAAAATTATCTTTGCAAGACAAAATCATTGTAATTCTTTGAAAAAAGTTCTTGCTTCAGATCTTAATTACAATTCTTTTTTCAAAAATTCTTTGTTTCAGAACAGAATCGTGAATCTTTTGAAAAATTCTCGAGTTAAGTAAAAGAATAAATTCTAAGCAAATTTTAGGAAATGAAATTACTTTCAATATACCTTCAAATTTCTTCTAGAAATCTTGCACCCGAAGATAATTTATTTTACAAATCATAGTTTAATTTAATTCAATACAATTAAAGTTTCCTTAATAATATCAATTGAAAATATATGTTAAAATTTTTATTTATAAATTACGGTTAAAAATGATAGACTGTTTATTAGAATTTGTTAAAAATTAAACAAACATATTCAATGAATCTAGACAGGAGGCATGAATAAAGCAAATTAAAGCAGATTAAATGTGTAAATATCATAATTTCGAGGACAAATAAACTGTTAATGGAATACCTTCAATACAGATAAAAATCTTACAACATCGCCTTTTTTTATCCAACTTTCGTATTTATCACTAGTCTCACTTTTCTATGAATTTTGAAATAATATACATTTTACAGCTCAAAAAAAATTTTTTTTTATTATGTATATGAAAATGCAAAAAATCGATAATTTACAAAATAGAGTTTGTTTTTTTTTCTTAAAATTGAACAATTTTATTATTTTCTTAAAAAAATGTGCGAGGGACAAAAAAACACAGGAATTAAAATGTTTAATAAATATCTAAAATCCCATCTTAAATTTATTTGTTCCTAGACAAAATTAGAATTCTTCTTTAAAGTTTCCCGTTGCAAGGCAGAATTATAATTTTTTTTCTTATTTCATGTTTTAAAGTCCAATTGTTATCATTCTGCAACGTTGTTTTTTGAAACTCACAATTTTAATTCTCTATATTCCCTTTTTCAAATCAGAACCATAGTTCTTTTTTATAAAATGCCTTGTTTGAGATTTTAATTAAAATCCATTATTAAAATTTTCTTTTCGAAGTCAAAATTACCATCTTTTTGGAGAATTTCTTATTTCAACTTAAAATTATTTTTTTTTTCAAATTCATTTTTCGAACTAAAATGAAAATTTTTTTCCGAAATTCCACGTTTAAAGATCAAATTGTTATTCTTTTGGAAAGTTCACCGTCTTTTTTTTTTTGACACATTTCGGGAAAAAAATTTCCCGACTTTTTTTCAAATTCCTTATTTCAAGTCAGAATTATAATAATTCTTGTGAATCGGCCTATATTGTTTAAGATCATAGTCAATTAAAGAAATTTCCTTCACCTAGTCAGAATTATAATTCTTTTATGAAATTCCTTGTTTTAGTTCTGAATTATAATTTTTGTTCCAAAATGTTTTCTTTCAAATCGGAATCATAATTTCTTGAAGGAATCCCGTCTTCCAAGATAAAATTATTATGATTTTTTAGAAAAAGTCCCTGCATTGTACCTAAATTTTAATTTTTTTTCGAATATGTCTGATTTAAGTAAGAATTATAATTATTTTAGAAAATTCTCCTTCTTTAGTCAAAATTGTACTTTTTTTGGAAAATTCCTTATTTTAAATTTGAATTAATTTTTTTCTTTTTAAAAAATTAGAACATTTTAGATATATGTTCTAAAAAAGAAGACTATCTATGACCATTCTTGTTATTTATGGAAAGAGAAGTTGATTTAAAATTGATTGCAGAATTCAAAATTAATTTTGAAAGATTAGTTAGTGTGTGTGTATGTATAGTCAAGTGTATGTGCGTGTTAGAATTATTTGTGGCTACTTTCGCGTCATCTTCGATGTTGTCTTTTACAGATCGCTGTGAAGATATACTTGAAGACGAACTTGAGCAACCCGTCTTGATTACAAAAACTCCGCCAACTCTTGCAAAAAACTATTTTGAATTTTTGCAAGCACATCTATTTTTAACATGGGATTCCAATTATTTTGGCATATAAAACTTGCCCGCAGCTTGAAAAACAAAGCAAAAAAGGCACATTGAAGCGCGAAAAGCGGCAGAACACTGAAGATAACAGGTTTAGACCGCTGGACCCTTGCAGATAACGTATGTATAGCTTTCACTTACTATATAACCTTTGATTTTAAATAAATGTTGTAAAAATAACGTCTACTATTTTTGTTAAGTAAATAAAAAACTTTTCATGAAGTAACTGAAAGTTACAAAATCAAGTTGCTGAAAACGAAATTCAGTAACTGTAATAGCAAATTTACTAAATTTTTATTAAACTTCAAAAGCAGTTTCTAAAGATTACAAATAGTTTCCTAAAATTCCTAAATGGTAACAGAAATATAAGTTATCGTAACTGAAAGAAATGCGCAGTTGCATGCGCACTCCTTGCATCACTAGCGGGTTCGTCTAGCAGACGAAGCATTATAGTACAGATTTACTTCGTTCATGAAAGATTCTAGGTTAAAAATCTTACAAGCTTAAGATCCTGGTTTTTAAAATCAGAAAAAATTAAAAAATTTGAGAGCCGAAAATTTGAGAAATTTGAAAATGAAGTTTCGCGGTAACCTTGATGTAATATTTTTGTCAGTAATTTATTTGCCTTGTATTTATATTTCTTTTTTTCATGTTGCTTTTTCCACAATATTACCTCTTTAGTTATAAATTTTATTATTTGTTTGAAAATACAACAATTTTGTTGAAAAGTCATCCTTTTTGGTTGAAAATTCAATTGTGTTGTAAATTCATCTCTTATGTTGAAAGTTTAACGAATTTCGTAGAAAAATGACTTATTTTCTTTGTAGAAAATTAATTTCATGTTCAAAACTTATATTTTGATGTTGAAGAGTCAAAATACAATTATTCTTACAAAAAGAAAATTAATTTTTAAAAAAATTTGATTTTTGATTTTTAAGAAGTCATTTTTTTGGTGCTATATTCATATTTTAGTTTAAAATTCATCTTCATGATTAAAAGTTTAACTATTTTGTTGAAAATTAATTTTTTTGATGAAAATTTTTATTTTCTGGGTGAAAATTCAATTTTTCACAAAAAATTCATTTACAAATATTATGCATAAAAAATAAAATAACATTTTGTATGAATTTTGTGCGTGAATTTCTCCGAACATGTAATACATAGAGACAATATTTTTGGTTTATTAATTTTTATATAAATTTGCAGAATATATTTGTCTTAAAAATATAAATTTTAGTGACATTATATACAAGAAAAGTTTATATGTACGTATATATCTATGTTATATAATATCCTCAATAAAACAAATGTGAAAAAAAGTTCTTATTATAAAAGATGAGCTTTGATCATATATTTGACACAGTGAGTGTACGTACTATTATAACCTAGATATAGTATGAGAAGTCGTTTGTATTAACTTCACTCATATTTTCTTACTATTTATATTTTAAGGACAAATATAGATTGCATGTTTCACATTCAAATTAATTAACCGAAAAAATTTTGTAACCTTCATAAAGCTTTAGTGACGCGTTTCTGGAAATTCCGACCGAAACTTTTAACAGTGTAGTTAAAAATGTCATTGTTTTGGTGAAAATGCAACTATTTTGTTAAAAAGAATTTTTTTTAGAAATTTAGCTACTTGGCTGAAAACTGAACTACTTTCTTGGAACTGTAATTATTTTGTTGAAATTTTTTGTTAATGAGAACTGATTTTTAAAACTAAAAAAGAAGTCATTCCTCTCTTTCAAATTATTATATTTTATGAAAATTAATCATTTCTGGTTAGAAATTCATGTATTTTGTTAAAAGTTTGTCTTCTTTGGTCGTGAATCATGTTCTCGGTTGACAATTCATCCCTTTTGGATTTAAAATTGCAAGTGCTTTGGTCTAAGTTATTTTTTTTTTCAGGATTTAATAATGCAGCGGAAAATTCAAGTATTTCTTTAAGAATTTTATTATTTTTAAAATGAAACTATTTTATGAAAATTTACGTTTTTTGAGAAAAATTCATCTTTTCGGTTTGAAAATTTAACAAAAATTTTTTTTAGAAAAATCTTTTTCTTCAAAAATTTATTATGTTAGTTCAAAATCGTCTCCTATGTTAAAAGTGGAACGTTGAGAATTTAATTTTTTTGGCTGATAGTTAATTCTTTAAACTGAAAATGTTAAATTTTACTTTTTAATTTAATTTTATTATTTTTTATCTGAATTTGATCTTTTCTAGTTGAAATTCATGCAATCTGTTACAAATTCTGCTTAAAGGTCAAATAATAATCGTCTTAGATAAAAATTCATCCTTTTGGTTAAAAATTCAAATATTTGAATCTTTTTTAAACTAGTTTAGTTGAGGAGAATAATTTAACTTTTTTGTTCAAAATTCATATTTTTGGTTTAATTCAAACTATTTGGTTAAAAATTGAACTATTTTTATAAAAATTAATCTTTTTGATTAAAAAAGAAATTTTTTATCTGAAAATTGCCTTATTCCATTTTTCGTTAATTATTAATTCTTTATAATATAAAAACTCAACTGTTTGATTAATCATTCATGTATTTTTTGCAAATTCGTATTTTTAGCGAAATAATTAATTTTTTCTGTTAAAAACTAAATATATATGCGATTAAATATCATAGAAATTTGAAGTGTTCCATATTGTATTTAATATGGAAATTAATTTAATTTTATTTCATGAAATTTATTCTTTCATTATTAACATTTTTCGTGTAACAATAACCTTATTGTTTATGCTTTAATGGAATTTTGGGCTTCATGTATAGGAAACTTGTTAAGAATTCTATACATGAACCTGCATAGAAATTTACTTTACAAAGAAACCTTAAAAGAAACCTATACTGAATCATTCAAAGGTTTCTTGCGTGCAGGTTCCTTGGCAGGATCATGTAGGGACACGTAAGGTATGGTGCCGGGGCGGGGCATGGTGACGATTACAAATAACGCTCTTGTTTCTTGATTTCCATATCAGTTTTTCACATGAAATAGCTTCCTCTGTTCACCAAAATAGTGATTTGATGCAATTTCTGTTTCAAAATGCGCGTTAGAAGAGTAATTATAAAAAAACGCTTTTCGCGGAAGCCGGTGAAGATTTATTTTGCTGAATTTAAGCACTTACAGCATATTTTGAAATATTCAAAGCATGAAAAAGCAATGAGTAAGAGGTTTTTGACTGCTTTTGACACAGACTTAACTTTGATTAATAACAAAACATTAAATTATCGTTGAAAAAGTCTAAAGTAATTTTTTTTGTCGCGTTACACTTTCCACACTGATTATGTCATATTATTCTTATTTTGCAATGTTTCCATTGTTCAAATAACCGTCAGTAATATGACAGTCACCGCACCTCATGGTATTGGGTACGCTGGCTGAAATGCTACATCAATCAATACATTAAATGTCAAAGAAACACGTAATTAAAAAGTGGTTTGGAGTAATAGAATATGTTACATCATCATGTAAGTTTCACTTTGAGAAATACGCATCAAAATCACATTTCAATTATAATTTATGGGCACCTTACCTCACTTTCCTCTGCAGTTTTCTTTGAAAAATTCTTGTACAGGAACCGACAAGATTACCTGTGCGGATTCATGTACAAGAAAATGTGAAGGATCCTCCAAGTTTCCATCTATACAAAAATTTTTATCTGAGTTAGAATTTATATAACTACTTTTAAAAAAAATAAGAGCCAAGATTTACAGATGATTTATGAATCGAAAGTTATTCAGCAATCTTTAGTGAGAAACGGTCTTAGAAAAATTCAGCATAAAGTCGTGATCTGGCTTTCTGTGATAAATGTCAGTTTTCCGAATTGTATCCTCTAGAAGAAATGCAATTTCCAGAAGTAGAGTTAATAAAACAGAATGATGCAAGTGTTAGCAAGGTCGAACACTTTTTAGGCATACCTCGTGAAATAACGAAGCATAATTTAAATAATCTGCTTCCCAACTGAAGATTTAATTAATCAGATTTTTTGATAAAAAAAATATATATAGATAATGATTGAATCTACAATGTTATACATATCTGTTGATGGCTACTCGTATTAATACTGGGCATGTATATTGCCTATCAAGACCTCGGGACAAGATTGAGTATCGAAACTACATCACGACTTAGTGATAAGGATCGATATAATAATACGATTTTTTGATATGTACCTACATGTTACATTGTTAGAATGTACAATAACTGGTAGAGTCTACTAAAGTATTAGAGTGAAAGGAGTTTTTATCGCAAGTATACTAATACCCCTATTTATTCAGTTCAAACCTGCACCAGTACAGTAAAGAGTACCGATCTTTTACTTAGGAAAATTACTTTCATCAGGTTATAATTACTCAATATTCTTACCTTTTGAACGTCTATAGGAAAGACTATGTGTAGCAAATGTGTCCAAGTGCAATAATTACTTACCTGTAACACAAGAAATATGAGCAAATGTTAGTAAAAATCAATATATAATTATTATAATCAACGCTTTTTCCTTGTTTAGGTTATTGTCGGTATTTTATTAATTCATTGACAATAACTACATTTATAGAAAAATTGCAGAAAAAAACATTTCTTTTACCTTTTTTACCAACGGGCTTCGAAGGCCAAAATATTGATAAAAATATTGAATTTTGAACAGTGTTACCAGCGACCTATTCTCAACCCTTATCCTCACTACTTGGACTGTAATGTAACTCTTACTGCGTGTGCTATAGTTTAGCGCACAGGCCCGACGCATATTCAGTTCTCTTCTAGCCTTAGAGCGATGAAAACGTCCTGAATTGCTGTCTGCAATTTAGTTTTAAATACAAAATACATATTCCTTATTAACCACCCAACATTCTAATGATCCTTCCAGGATCGACTTTCCATATCCTTTCATTCTACAAAATCATCAAAAGGTTATCTTATAAAACTTGCATCATTACGACGAATCCTGGAAACAGAATTTCAATGGAGATTCGGAAGATTGAGAAACATCGTATCTAGCCTACAGGTCCGGGCGACACAATGATGCAGAAAAATGAGGAAATTATAGTTTATACTAGTAGGTGAATTAAGTAGCCGCTATACTACGAAAAACTTTCGCTTCATTCAAATTCAGCAAATTGACCAAGGCTTGCAAACATGTGAAAGAGGCAACAGCCAATCTATAAAGGAATAACGCTGCATAGCAACGCAGCATAGCAACGCAGCATAGCATCAGCGAGGAATCTCATACTTTAGCACCTGGAACGCCTGCTTCCAGATCAGAAGAGAAGGAAGTCTACGGTCATCCACTTGATTTATAAAAAAAAGAAGGACAGCTGTAAGAATCAATTTCTTAAATTTAAAAATATTAGAAGGTTATAAACTACGGTGTCGTTATACGCATAAGCCTCGTTACCCATCTTTGTACGGAACAACCTGTCAAAAAAAAGCAGGGAAATGTTTCAGCCTTCCCAAGAAAAAACCGGGAAGGTAAAGTTTGACGACCAGAATAGGTTAGTTAGTACACTTTCAGTGTTCCAGAGCACTGCCACCTTCAATAAAAACAGAACTAACTCGAAACTTTACGTGAACTTGCAGCAGCGCGATTGCATGAAATCAGAGTATAAAGGACAAAGTCCAAAATAACACAATTATACGCAAACACGATCACACACCCAACACTCAGAACAAACGACAAAAAATGCACACATGTCACACTAGCATTTCACCAGTGTATTGCGCAAGAATTCCTAAAGAATAGGAAATAGAATTTGGAACAGGTGCTGGTAGATTTATTTTTTGAACCAGGTCTTTTCGAGTAAATATAGAAACCCTCGCTGACGAAAATACAAAAAGAGTCAGAGAGAAAGCTGCAACAGGACGAAAAGATTGAAAGGGGAAATAGAGACAGACTACAAAAAATCGCAACGTCCGACGAAGAAGATGCAAATGAAAATGGTCAAAACCTACCTGACACAAAGCCGGAGGAATGCGAGTAAGAAAACCAGACGGAAAAAACACACACGCTTCTAAGCGACCAAGCGGGGCTAAGCGAAATGGGTATGTCAGTAAAAGAGAAAACCTACTTGAGCCTGCGAACAATCTTAGAAGCGAGCGATCGGCCACGCAAATTAGGAAAGAAAACTAGCGTAAACTACAGCACACCCGTAGACGTAAGTCAACAGTAGCGGAAAAATGGGTAAAAGAAAACTACTCAGCTAGCGATGAAGACGACTTGTGTCAACCAACACGGTTTTATGGAAGTGGATCCGCAAGAGCGGAAAGGACGAAACAATCAAAAAAACTTGGCTAAAAGCAATATCCTGGCTCGCAAATCTATCAGAGCTATTAAGCCCCTAAATGGGCAAGACGATGTCCAAGTTGAGGAATGCATTGGGAAAGTTTAAAGAATTAGGCAGCAGTGCAGTCAATCAGATCTGCTGCTAGATTTCATGCTGTCGAGAAAAATTCAGCAACAGTTCGCGAGAGCAATCCGCTTCAACGAGATATACCCCTATGAGGATTTATATGAAGGCCTATGGGAAAATTTGAAAAAGGCTGGTTTAGTTAGCCATTTGAGAAGTAAGGTAGACAAATGTGACTAGGGAGCGACTGAAACCATTTAGCATTTAAGTGCCTGATTGAAAAACGTGATAAACAAACTTAAATTTTTAGTTCGTTACTTATATGAAGGACCCAGAAAAGGGCGAACAACCTTCGACATAGAAGGAATTGAGTGTGTCTAGGAATACCTGATGAACCTAAAACAGAAAATAGGGTCAACCTAAAAGGGAATTCGTACCGGCAAATACACAATCCAGATTTTTAGCAAATACAACGCCGAGAATTGCAAACCACTCAATATCAGTAGCCAACAGAATGAACATAATATGCCACCAAAGTGGAAAACTGAGACATGTTTATTGTATTCGCACTACCTGAAGACCCACTACCATGTGCACGACTGCCAAAGCACGAAATTATGCTAAATGCAGAAAAGATAGTGAATCTAAAAATGACATGAGTTACCAGAAGCCTACAAACAATTTACTTTGGAGCTAACACAAAAAGTTTTAGATGAAGGAATCATGAGACCTTCTTACTTTTTGTTTCAAAATTCATTTTAAGTACAACCCAAAATAGAAAGCAAACTAAAAAATGGTCATCGATCGCAGACACAATAATAAAGATACCAACCACAACGCGTATCCCTCACCTGTCGTTGATGATACTCTCGACCAATTGGGACAAGCTAAGTTTTTTTTCCACTTTTGATATAAACGCAGGTTTCCACCGAATTCCAATAAACGAGGCATCCTGAAAATACGCTGCATTTTCAACATCTTAAGGACACTACGAATACAATCTTATGCCTTTTAGTCTAAAAACTGCACCAGCCACATTCCAAAGAATGATGGGCAACTCCTTCAGA
>JAUELO010017229.1:0-11211 GCA_032357855.1 Amphibolips quercusostensackenii
TATATTTACTAAAAGATAATGCATCGACGCGTTTTAAAATGGTTTTCAGTTGCTTTTCAAGATGCGAAAAATTCAAAAATTGTCGAAGATTTTAAGAGACGACTGAAAAATCCTGAAAAATAAAATTCCGGAAACTGTAAGATTTCTGAATTGGAAAATTCGAGAACAATAAAATTTCCGAAATTATAAAATTGCCGACATGTAAATATCCCTAATAAGAAAACTCCCGACCAAAAATTGACAAATTATAAAATATCCGAACCGGAAAATTCCCGAATTAAAAAAATTAGAAAAATAGAGTTTAAATAGATATTATTTATTTATTGAAAATACTATAATCAAATATGTTCTCAAATAAATTTTTTTTTTCAAATTTCAAAAGTTTTTTAATATTGTTGTTTGATTTTGAAATAACAATAAGTGTATAAAAATTGTATAAAAAAATAAATTTAAACGCAGGTGCGAACAAAATTTTAAGAATTAAACTCAGCACTGACTGCTCTCTAAGTTTCTTTTTAATTTTTTTAAAATTAAAAATTCGATTTTTGAACACATTTTTTGTAATTTTTTTTTTAATATTGTGCACATTTTCAAGCAAAATTGTTTATCTAGAAAAAAAATTGTTTTAATTATTGTTATCTTTAATTAAAACAATAATTGAGAAATACATTATACATTTAAAAAATCTGTTCTTATAATAAAAATATTTGATTCTTTTATTTTGAATGAATAAATAATATTGATTTAAAAACAATCTTTTTAATTGTTTAAATTCGGGAATGGTATAATTCTGCAGTTTTCTGTCCCAATTTTTAGAAATCTGAAAAATACTAAATATTTTTTTAATTATCTAGCTTAAATTAATTTACTTAATCAATTAGTATACCTAATATAATCAGTTCAAATAATAAAATTAATCAATTGATTTAGATAATATTAAAATATTTATTATTTTTTTAGATTTTTTTTTAATCTTCAAAATGTTTTTAATTTTTCGCATTTTGAAAAGAAATTGAAAACCAATGCGAAATGCGTCGACGCTTTAACATCAAAAGCAAATTTAACATTCATGCTATTAATTAAAGAAAAATATATTATCTTTTACCTGATATACTTTTTTGAAAGTTTTAAAATAATTTCGACTGAATTTCTATATAAAATTTAACTTGTATAAAATTTGAATTACAATTTCTTGATAATTAAATTATAAATATTTCTAAATATAACTATAATGAAATTTTTATATGCATTTTAAAAACTATTAAAAATTTAAAATGCATAAATTGGTAATATTAATAAAGAAATAAAAAAAAAAGATTACCTTAAATATCATGATATTTGTTATTTACTGAATACTCATTTCATTGTTTAACCTTATGCTCAAAATATATCAAAAACCATCCACGTGCCACTTCAGCACGTTGAAATATAATTATTTTAAATTATTAATAATAAATAATAAAAATGGTATTTTTAACTTTTCAAATAATTGTGCGGATGGTAGCTAATGGAGCACGTTATGCAACGCATGCGCATTATAGCAGAAGCGCCTGGATTGGGAGCACTGCACGTGACGCGCGAAAGATCTTGAAATATCACGGAGTTTGGTGGGAGAAGGAGTCAAGGAATTAAAAGCATTCCAGTCCGCAAATTACGGGAATACCTCGCTGACTTCAGCTCACTTCCATTCATGTCGGCAGTGATACCGTGAATGACGCGTACTATCTGCAGATAATTAATTCGACCTTTCTCGAATCTTTTCGGATTGTTTTGGATTGAAAATACAAATAAAAACAGTGCCAATTGTGAATTTTAGGTTATGTTTGTCTCTCGTTCTGGACATTTTCGTCATAAAATCTAAAATAGTTGTGACTTGTGACTGTGCTTTTGTGCTTTTTTTCTACTCCGGTGGCTCAATTTATGAGAAATATTAATTAGAAGTGATCGGCTGGATCGATTTTTTAAAATAAATGTGTATAATTCATTGGGAAAAAGGAAAAACTCCAAAAAACAGGTTCGTACAATAATGAATTACTCCTTTCTGTTTTTAAAAAATTGTTGACATAAAATCATCACCGTCGAGTGTTGTTTTCACTAAAAAATAATAATAGTAATTTTCTTTTCGTTTTTGACGGTCACATTTTTGATAAAATCGATGAGTTGTTGAAATTTCAATACCGAAAATAAACTTGCATCATTTTTTTTGTAAATAAAAGTTGAATAGTTTAATGTTATTGTTGAGTGATAAGTACGGAAGTTTCCTAAACATAACTTTTAGAAAGTTTTATTACTTTTAAATGATATCTTTTAATTCTAATTTTTGAATTCTATCATGCAAGTTATTACTGAGTTTCCTCATTGGCACGTGATTGAAATAGGAGGAGCCTTTTTCAATATCCTTTTTTTATTTTAACCAAGAAAATAGGGCTTATATTTCTTTTACGATTTCTTCCATCCTGTAAGCTTTTTCACTTTAAGCTGGTCCAAAATCTCGTTCTTGCTCAGAAAAAAATTAAAAAGATCCCACATCTACATATATTCGACAATCTTTTACTTATTTTTAAAATCATCCCAAGCTATTTTATTTTGGTATTAAAAATATTAGAAATATTTTCAAATATAATTATATTTTTAATTTTAACTAGAAATCAACTTTTTGTCTTACGCAATTTTTAAATTAAAATATAAAAAAAATTATTAATACAAAATTGCTGTATTTCGTAGTATCTTTTATCTAAAATGTTGATAAATAAAAAGGAATTAGATGAAAAACAATGAATAACAAAACATTTTTTATAATTTAAAAAATTCTTTTAAGCCTGATGTTTTTTCTGTGACAAGGCGATTATCAGATTTTGTATTTTATTTTTAAATCTTATCAATTCCCTCCTGAGACTGCATTGGATGTCTATTAATTTGTCAAAACATTATTTGCCCATGGCTACCCATTTTCGGAAAAAAATCAACTTAAAGTAAAAGTTTTTTCATGGATTGAAGTGCTTATTTATTAAATTCTCGTGTAAAATTATGTAAATATAATACTGTCACTTATTTTAATACAAAGTTCGCCTTTTTCATAAATTTTTAAACTGTTAAAGATTAAAGAAAATTAAAAATGAATTTTTCTCTAATTTTTAATTTTTTGTAATTCTCAACTGTTCAATATTAAAGGCAATTGAAATTTGTATTTTAAAAAGGAGAATTTGGAACAGTTGAAAATTCATTTGCTGAAGATTGAAGAAAACTTAATTCTCATCAGTTGTAAATTCAACTATTGAAAATTAAATTTTGAATTTCATTTAATTTTTTATTTTCTGTAATTTTCAACTGTTGAATATTTAAAAAAAATTAAAAACTATTTTCAAACGATAAATTGTGAACGGTTAAAAAATGAAACTTTTGAAAATAGAAGAAAACTGAATTTTCAACAATTGAATTTTTAAACAGTTAAAAATTAAAGAAAATTGAACTTGAATTTTTCTTTCATTTTCAATGATTTTTAATTTTCAACTTTTCAGTATTGAAGGCAATTGAAAATTGTATTTTCGAAAGGTGAAATTTTAATATTTGAAAATTCAACTGTAGAAAATTCAAGGTAATTGAAATGTGAATTTCTTGAATTTTCAGCAGCTAAAAATTCAACTGTAAAAAATTGACTTTTGATTTTCCTTTCATTTTAAATTTTCTTTAATTTCCAAGTGTTGAATATTAAAGAAAATCAGAAACTATTTTCAACCAATGAATTTTTAAACCGTTAAAAATTGAAGGAAATTAAATTTTCAATTAGTTGCAAATTCAACTGTTAAAAATGGTAAAAACTGAATTTTGATTTTTTTTTCATTTGCAATTTTCCGTAATTTCCAACTGTTGAATAATAAACAAAATTAGAAACTATTTTGAAACGATGAATTTTTAACAGATGAATTTTTAAACAGTTAAAAATTCAAGAAAGTTGAAATGGAATCAACTGTTAAAAATTGCAGAGAATTGAAATTTTAATTTTCTTTATTTTGCAGCAGTTAAAAATTAAAGAAAACTCAAATTTCAATTTCTGATATTGAATTCTTAAACAGTTGAAAAGTCAACGGTTAAAAATGGTAAAAAAATTTAAGTTTGATTTTCCTTTTATTTTCCATTTTTTAACATTTTCAACTGTTGATTAAAAAAGAAAATTAAAAATTGTATTTTCTAACAAAGAATTTTCAAGAGTTAAAAATTAAACCATTGAATATTGAAGAAAATTGAAATTTTAAGCAGTTGAAAATTTAACTGTTAAAAATAATAGAAAATTGAAATTTTCCTTTTTCAACGGTTGAATTTGCAACTATTTTATATTGAAGACAATGGAAAATTGTATTTTTAAAAGGCGAATTTTCTACAGTCAAAAATTCAACTGTTGAAAATTGAAGAAAAACGAATTTTCAATAGTTGATTTTTTAAGCAGTTGAAAATTTATCTGTTGAAAATTGTAAAAAATTGAAGTTTGAATTTCTTTTGATTATCAGTTTTCTATAACTTTCAACTGTTACGTATTAAAGAAAATTAAAAATTGTGTTATCAAAGGATGAATATTCAGCAGTCAAAGATTCAAATGTTGAAAATTGAATAAAATTGAAATTGATTTTTTTTTTAATTTTCAATTTTCTGCAATTTTCAACTATTTAATATTGAAGACAATTGAGAATTGTATTTTCAACCGTTAAAAATGCAACTGCTGAAAATTGAAGAAAACTGAATTTTCAACAATTCAATTTTTAAACAGTTTTAAATTAAAGAAAATTGTAATTAGAATTTTCTGTAATTTTCAACAGTTAAAAATTAAAGAAAACTCAAAGTCCAATTTTTGACAGTTGAATTTCAGCAGTTAAAAATTCAACTGTTATATATTCAACTGTTGAAAATTGAATAAAACTGAATTTTTAATCAGTTAAAAATTTTAACTGTCAAAAATGGAAGAAAATGGAAATTTGAATTTTCTTTGATTTTCAATTGTCTGTAATTTGAAACAGTTTAATTTTCAACTGTTGAATATTGAGGCAAATTGAAAATTGTATTTTCAAAAGACGAATTTTGAAAGTTAAAAATGCATCTGTTGAAGATTAAAGAAAATTGAATTTTAAATTTCCTTTAACTTTTAATTTTCAATAATTTTTTTAACTGTTAAATATTAAAGAAAATTAAAAATTGTATTTCTAACTGATGAATTTTCAATCAATTGAAAATTCAGCTGTAGAAAATATAAAGAAAGCAGAATTTCCAAAAGTTCAATTTTCAAACAGCTAAAAATTTAACTGTTAAAAATTGGAGAAAATTGAAATTTGAATTTCTTAAATTTTCAAAATGTGCATTTTCAACAATTGTAAATTTAACTGTTGAAAATTGAAGAAAACTAAATTTGCTACTGTTAAAAATTAAAAAAAAAAACAATCTGGCATTAAAATTAAGTGTTAAAAATATTATATTTATATAATTTTACAGGAGAATTCGATAAAGAAACAATCGACTTCACAAAAAAAAATTGGAAAAAGTCGATTTTTTTGAAACTGAGACGCCATTGGCAAATATTGTTTTTGTAAATAAATAGTTATCCAATGGATTCTCAGGGGGGAATTTATAACATTAAAAAAAAACTCTGATGAAATAAAAATTGTAAATAATCGATTTCATTTGCAAATGTTAAATTCACCTAAAATTGTTCAAAAATTGTAAATCTTTTTTAAAAACTAAGCCGATTTCCAGTAAAAAACGCGAGCATAACATAAATTTTTTAGCATTTTTTAATTTTTAAAATTCGATGATTGTTTATTAAAAGTACCGATTTCTAGTATAAAACGCGAACTGAATCAAAAATGGAACAAAAAGTATGAATTTAATGATTCTGAATTATAACCTGAAAAATATTATGATTTTTAAAATTAAAAATACTTTTTTGAAATTTAATTATTTTTGTTTTAAATCACTTTCTTCCTGTTTTTCTTGCTTTTAGTACAAAGAAAATAAAAAGTTTGTTTTTCGACCAAAAAGATTAAGTTTATATAAAAAAGACGAATTTTCAACAAAATACATGGATTTTTAAACACATAGTTACACTTCTATTTAACAATATTAATTTTCAACCCCAAAAAATGAATTTTTAATAAAGTAGTTCAACTTTCGAGTCAAAAGAAATGATTTTCTACAAAACAGTTCAATTTTGAACTTTAGAATGTTAGAAACAAAGAAGTTAATTTTCCACTAATTAGTTGCATTTTTAACTCAAAAAAATAAATTTTCAACAAAACATATATTTTGGTTAAAAATTTGAATTAAAAATAAATTTTGAATCTAAACGCGAATTTGTAACCAAGTATTTACATTTTTAACTGAAAAGATGAATCTTCAACTAAAAAAAAAATCAGTTTTCAACAAAGTAGTTCAATTTTCAATCTGGTCTTTGATTTTTTTACCAAAAAGATGTTCCATCTTTTTCACTAAATTTTAAATATTTAGTTAAAAATACGTGTTTGAGGTTGACAATTTAAAAAAATAATGATCGTCTTTTTTATCTGACTGTGCCTATTTTAGATTTAAATTTAACATTTTTTTTGTTAAAAATTTAACTGTTTGATTGCGAGTTCAGCTACTGAAATTTTTGTTAACTTCATCTTTTTTGTTGAAAATTTGTTTTTTTTTTGTGTTGAAATTTAATTTTTTAACTCAAGATTTAATTATTCTATTTTTGGTGCCAAATTGATATTTTTTAGTTATATCTATTAGTTAAAATTTTAAAAATCACAAGGTAGTTTTAAATTATAATTTGGACTATGGAATGATGAGATTTTCCAATGTTTTAGTCTCCCTTTATTTATCAGATAAGAGATTTTTAATTAAATTTTTTTCCCAGTGGAATTCTTCGCATCTTGGCTATTTTTTAATTGCAATTGTTTACGTTTCAAGATTACATAATGATAACGCACATCTGCAAATAGAAATATCCAGATTAATCACGTATCAATTGCATTGCACTCATGCTGGATTAATTTCAGATAATGTGTGGTAACATTATTACTCTGTTTTTCTTCGTAACCTTGAATCCTCTGTAAACAATTTAAAAATAAATTAAACAACAAATATCTCGTTTCGAAAAAAGATTATTTTTTTTAAATTTAAGGTATAATTTTTGGTTTACTCAAATTAACGTATTCATTTTTTATTATTAAATCATGTTTTTTAATTATAAATTATCAATAAATAATATCAGAATATAATAATAATAATTATTAAGTTCCAGGAAATAATTATGCTTAATTTTTTGCGCAGGTGCGATAGCGACAAAAATATATGGAGTTTCGTAGATTATTTTTAAACGCAGCAAAGGCGCGTGATACTCCTCGATAAAAAAGTATCTTTTGAAATTCTGCCAATTTTTATATCACGACACGTCCAGAAATTTCGACACTTATTTCGTTTGATAAGATACTGGAATCTTCAACAAACGTTTTTTTTTTCAATTTATCAGTTTTTATTAATTACTTTAGCAGACTTCATTTGTGACATAATTGTTGTATTTTGAATCTAAAAAGACGAATTATCTACAAAAGAGTTAAATTTTCAATGCGAAAATATAATTTCTTAATAAAAAAACCAATTTTCGATCAAATAGTTTAATTTTTAACTAAATAATAGAATTTTGTACCAAAATTGTTAAATTTTTAACAAAAAATAATTATTTTCAACAAAAAAATTTATTTACAACAAAATAGTTGATATATATAACTGATGTGATAAATCTTTAACCAAAAAGATTTTAGTTTTAAATCAGAAACAGTAGAATTTAACCAAAAAGATGATTTTTGAGCCGCATAGTTGAGATATCAACTAAAAAAAGATAAGTTTTTAACCAAAAATGGAATTGTTAAATTTCCAGATAAAAAAAGTTATTGTTCAAATAAGAAAAAAAAACATTTTTAACGGAATGGTTTTATTTTTAACCAACCAGGTGAATCTTTAAAAAACCGAATTTTCAATAAAGTTGTTAAATCCTCGACTAAATAGATAAATTTTTAACAAAGAAGATTAATTTTCTACTCTACCAGATGAATTTTCAACCAAAAAAGACAAATTTTCGACAAAATTATTAAATTTTAAACCAAAAATATTAATTTTGAACAAAAAAGTTGACTTACAACAAAATAGTTGATATATTCGACTGATATAATGAACCTTCAACTAAAAAAAAATTTATTCTGAAATCAAAAACAGTAAAATTTAACCAAAAAAATTAATTTTGAACCTCATAGTTGAGGTGTCAACTAACAAAGGTAAATTTTTAACCAAAAATAGAATTTGAAACTTTAGTTGAAGAAATTATTTTTCAAAAAAAAAAAAAAATTTTAAACAGTTGAATTCATCGAAAAATAAGAATTTTTAAGAAAATAGTTTAATCCTCGACAAAATAGATAAATTTTCAAACAAAAAGTAAATTTTTCAAGCTTCAAAGTTTAATGTTTTAGAAAACATTTGACTTTTGAAAAGTACAAGAAGCATTTTCAATCAAGATAGATAAATTTTCAACCAAATAAATATTTGAATTTTCATCTAAGAATGAAATCGTTAAATTTTTAGATTAAAAAATTAATTTTCAAACAAAAAAAGAATTTTCAGTAAAATATTTAACTTTTTAACTGAAGAGGTAAATATAAAAAAAACTAATTTTTAAGCAAGTTTTAACCAAATAGTTGAATTTTTCACGAAGGGAATTGATGTTTTGCAAAGAAGACAATTTTTTGACAAAATTATTGAATTTTTCATCCAGAAAGGCGAATTTTCTATAAAACAGTTAGATTTTCAACGCAAAAATATGATTTCTTAATCAAAAAGTTAGCTTTTGATTAAATAGTTTAATTTTTAACAAAATTGTTGAATTCTGTATCAAAATTGTTAAGTTTTTAGCTAAAAAAATTAATTTTCAACAAAAAAGTTAATTTTCAAAAGTATAATTTTCTATCAAGTTGTTGAATTTTCAATTCAAAAAGACGAATTTGTAGCAAAGTAATTGAATTCACAACCGAAACAGATAAATTTTCAAAAAAGCAGTTGCATTTTTAACTAAAAAAGATGAATATTCAACAAAGACTAATTGTCTACCAAAAAGACAATTTTTGACAAAAAATATCAATTTTTGACTTAAAAAGATATATTTTGAACCCAGAATGGAAGAGTTTAATTTTTAATTTAAAAAATTTATTTACAATCAATATAAAACGAATTTTGAACAATATTGTTAAATTTTCAACCACAGACGAATTTTCAACCAAAAAAATGAGTTATTAACAACAGTTGCATTTTTAGAAAAAATAAATTTTTATCCAAATTTTTTGTTTTAAATTCGTTGGATTTTTCGTTTTTTAATTTCCTAGAATTTGGTATCGGCCTTAAAAAAATTAAAATTTCATTTTATTATGAATTTAATTCCATAAATTGAAAAATTATAATCTCTAAACAAATGAATGAAATAATAATGTTGCAAAATAGCGTCTTTATTGTTGAAATGTAGCTGCGTAATCTTGGGATCAATTTTTTCAAAGCTGGATTCCTTTTCCTGTTTTTTTCCTCAGGTTATCTACTTAAACTTTGAACGTGTAAACTTCAGTATTAAAATTTGATTCACACGCCAAGGCGAATATATTTTAATTCGAGTAACACTGCTTGTAGAAAACTAAATGGGCTTAATGATGATTGCTGTAGAAATGTGAGGGGTCAGCGATACGAGTAATTGGAAAATTTGCCTACCGACAATCAGTATTTTAAAATGATGATCAAAATAATAAATAGCTTTCGTTGAATTTGTATCAAATTTATAGAATAAGAAAATTTTAAAGGTAAAATTTCAATTTGATAAACAAATATTTTAAGAAACTTTATATTTTAACATTTTAGAAAAATTATAATAACCCTGGAAATAATTAATATTTTTCAAAGTTCTTTGTCAATATTTGAAATATATGTATTTTGATTGAAAATTTTTTCAGAGAAGTTTTCTATAAAAGTTTTTTTTTCATGAAGTTTTTTTTTTAATATTAAGAGATTTGATTTCTGACCTTTAAATGTGGAAGATGAAGAAGCTCTGTTTTGAATGAAAAAATAAATTCGAAAGAAGCTGTAGCCATCTGTTAATTTATTAAGAAATTCCTTGTTGCTCCTAGAATGTCGGAATTTTCGTTTTTTTATGAGGAAGAAAGTATCTAAATTTCGAACAAACTTTTTTGGAATTGAAAAAATTAGTTAAAAAACAAAATATAAATTAGTTAATGATTTTCAAAATTCAACTGCAGTTTCAGTACGAAGAATTGACCCATAATTGATTTTACAAAACGGTTCTAAATCTATTCAAAATGAAACAATTTACAATTTTAGCGTTAAAAATTGAATTGTTTCAATTAAAAACCCTCATTAGTTTAACAAATCAAAACTTTGGAATGAAAATTTACGAAATATTTTCAATTTTAAAATATTTTGTTTCAGACTAAAATATTCCATTTTTCATCTACTGAATTTGAAAATTTTAAATATTTAAAAATTTCTGATCTTTCATTTGAAATGAAGCAGAATTGTTTGAGATAGGCAGCCTTGAATCGTTAAAATTTCAGAATTCTCAATTTAAACTTTGAGCCTAACCATTTTAATTGTTCCATTAAAAAAAAATTTTATTTGTTAGTCAAAGTATTGAATTTTAATGTATAACTTACAAGCGAACAATTATTAAAATGAAGCGACCTAAAATTAAAATAAATTAATTTCCATTTTTTTTTAAATTACAATTTAATGACAGTTTTTTTCACTCACATTACCATTTGTTTCTGAATTTTATGCATCCTAAAACATTAAATAGTCCCTCCCATTGTCAATTGTTTCGGAATTTCATGTGGCTCTAAAACATAAGACGATCAATTACATGGATTCTTGTTTATAAATTTCGTACAGTTCTAAAATCTAAGACGATCACTCACATTGTCAATTGTTTCTGAATGTCATGCAGTTTAAAAGCATAGGACGATCAATCACATTGTTACTTATTTATAAATTTCATGCAGTTCTGAAACATAAGACGATCAATCATATTGTCCCTTGTTTATGAATTTGATACAGTTCTGAAATGTAAGACGATCACTTACGTTGTCATTTGTTTCTGAATTTCATGCAATTCTAAAATATAAGACGATCAATCACATG